>JBAMJV010013238.1:0-53992 GCA_037951105.1 Echinarachnius parma
CCTCTTCACCATGTCAACAGTTATTCGCCAAGTGTTTTTAGGGCTTCCTCTCTTTCTTTTCCCTCCTGGTGTTCAATGGAGGGCTGTTCGTGTGATGTCATCCATGTTCTTTCTCATCTCATGTCGATCCATATCCACCTTCTTCTCACGATGTGTTTTCCGTGCTGTCTTGATGGCATTGGGCATAGAGTTCTCGTTTGAAATGGTGTTTGTTCCAGAACATGTGACATATTTTTATCAGACTGTGTGTGTGGGAAGACTGGCGGTTTATTGAGGTAGTTTTCCTCATTCCTCAGCAATTCAGAGCCAAACAGAAGAGTGAAAATATACAGCTCTGTGTATTACAATGTCAGCTTTGGTATGTGCTGTACTGGTGTGATCCCCATACTTTTTTTGGCATACGGAATGCGTTCCTGCTTTGTAAAACGGTTCTTAATGCAATTGCCTGCACCTTCCATTGTGCCTGAAAGTCTGTGCTACCCATGTAAGTTATAGGTAGTTCTTCTCTCGATTGCTTGTATTTGTGAGGGGTGCGTGATATTCAGGGTCATCACCCCTGTATTCTTTTGGGTGATCTTCAAGCCAACCTGCTTGGCAAAATTACCGAGTCTGGATAATTTTTTTAGGAATAAGATCATCTAAAAAAAAGAGTAAAAAGAGGGTCTATCTTAAACCTATTTTGTTCTTTAGTTACCTGTCTCAATACACAGTCTATGGCGACAGTTGAAGACCAAATTTACTTCGAATTCATAATAGTTGTTTTCAACTCTGCATGTGGAATTGGTGTAAAAAGCTCTTAATAACAAGAACTAGCTGCTCTGGTATTTTGTATTTTTCACAGTATTCGCTAAAGCTGTATCGCTAGATGCAATCGATGGCCTTTTCAAAGTCATCAAAGTTTAAAGTGGCAGTGCGGACGATTTTTATACAACATTACAGTATAATTGGGAAACATTAATTTTTCTAATGGCAAATAACTATGATGAAGTTATTAAATTTACCGCAACAAAATCATACGACACATCCCAATTTTCCTAACTTTGCTCAATTTCTAAAATAGGCTTGAATACGGTCCCACCAAAATACGAACATGACTTAAATGAAGGTTTTAAAATGCTTCTCTTTCGGTCTTCTAGAAATAAAATATGTGGCTACAGTTTGAGTATTGTTTAAACCAGTGTGTAGACCTAGACCAATTTTTTCGCGCCCGAAACCGCCTGCGAAACATTTTCGAGACCGAGGAAATTACTTGAAAGTCCTCTTAGTTAGGGAGGGGGGCGGTGGGTGTCCGTCGCCAATTGTTTTACCAGCCGAGACCGCCTGTCTAATTTTTTTCGAGACCGAGGGAATTGGTTGAAAGTCCTATCGGGGGCGGGGTGGGGGGGGGGGGGGGGGGGGGGCTAGTCAAATGTTTTCGCAGCCAGGATACTAAGAAACCTAAGGGGGCTCACGCTTGCCAACCTAGAGCCAGATGTGAGAGTGAGCCATTCGAGGGAGGGTGTGGGGAGGGTGTGGGAGAGGGATGTCCCCCCCTCCCACGGTAGGGAGCTTTTGCATTTTTGGACTTGAAAATAGTGCAATCTGGTGCTTACCTAGAAAGGAAATTCGGGGTTCACATTGACTGTTTCTGGGAAAGCGTGATATTGATCGATCGACCATTAATTTCAAATATATTTTCACGAAGAAAACAAATACTTGACACACTAATAAATATGTTACCCCAACACACACACAACAGTTCCAACATAAACCATATGCCACATTATGTATGATCAACAACATAGCCTATTGGCCAAGAATGAGTCCCGAGGGGGCGAAGCTACCGAGGGCTGGGAGGGGGTATCCCCCTCCCACAGAGAAGATTTTGCATTTATATACTTGAAATGGTGCAATTTGCGTTGCACGTCAAACAAGCAGCCAAGAGAAATGCCAGCATATATACACTGGAACTACATGGCCCGTACAGAAAAATAATCACCCCCAACACTACTGAGATTATCCGAAGGTTCGTTATTCCGAAGGTTCATTATTCAGAAGGTTAGTTATTCTGAGGGTTCGTTATTCCGAAAGTTCGTTAGACCGAGAAAAAAAAAAGGGTTCGTTAATCCGAAAATGAAATCGGGTTAGTAATAATACAAACAAATAAATCGGGTTTGTTATTATACTATAATTTCAGATTGGCGTAGCCACGGGAAGGAATGAAGTAAATACCCGCCCGACCCCCCCCCCCCCCCCCCCCCACCCCACTCCCCACCCTATACGACCTACATAAACTACTTAATTAACCCCATTATTTTCCCTAACCTTACTATGCCACTTTACAACTATACGTCTATGTTAATACAGATCCTGTATCAAGCAACCCCCTTCCCTCCGTGTATACGCCAACCTGAAATTACAGTTGTGTCATTATGTTTAATCAACCCCCCCCCCCCCCCCCCCCCACCCCCATTCCTCTAACTCCGTAGCTACACCAGTCTAAAATTTTAGTTTGTCTTTTTTATTTAGCGCCTGCAATAAGCATGCCCTTCCCCCACCCCCCCCCCCCCTCCCTCTCTGGCCAGACCAATCAAACATTTAATTTGATTGCGCAAGCCCCCCCCCCCCTCCATTCCTTTCTTCCTTCCCGTGGCTACGCCAATCTGAAATTATAGTATTATAGCAAACCAGATTTTATTTTCGGATTAACGAACCCGATTTTATTTTAGGAATAGGCGAACCTTCGGAATAACAAACCTTCGGAATAACAAACCCTCGGAATAACGGACCTTCGGAATAACGGACCTGCGGAATAACGAACCCGATTTCATTTTAGGAATAGCGAACCTTCGGAATAACGAACCCTCGGAATAACGAACCTTCGGAATAACGAACCCTCGGAATAACGAATATTGCACCATATGTTCGCATTAACGAACCCTATTTCATTTTCGGATTAACGAACCTCAGGTATACGAAATTTGCGTGTTCGAATAACGAACCGCATCCGATTGGGTTGTACATGTCATCCCCCCACCTTGTGAGGTGGGGAGGGGGGGGGGTGCATCCGCATACCCCCATCCCCCCCCCCCCCCCCGTTGTCTACGCCCCTGGTTTAAACTTGATCCAGGTGATTCGTTAACCTCAACATGAGTGTATTGCCGCAACATTAACTCTTTAGCATTATGTGAATGCGTAATTGTATTAAAACTTTATGTGGACGTATTGCGGCGTGATCGGATAAGAGCTAGACCTACGATCACGGGAGCCGAGTTCGAAACCTATCGATACCTCGGTATATTTGGCCTTCAACAAGCCATTGCATCCACAATGATGCGCTCTACCCAGGAACTAGTATAAACGGGTACCTGGTCGGGTATAGATTAGCATGTAGAGCCCTGAGCTGCTCGGCTGATGCCGAAAGGGTGGGTAGCGTCGCGTAACGTCGCGTCGCGTTGACTGGAACGCGACAATTCGTCCCAAGCCCCCCGGTTTTGCCGAAAGGGTGCGTTGGGGCGTTGCGTCGCGTCGCGTTGACTGGAACGCGACCATTCGTTCAATGCCCCCCCCCCCCCGTTTTTGCCGAAAGGGTGCGTTGGAAGCACTGATTTCCCATTGACAAACAAAAATCAATTTGCTCAAGAGTAACCATCGAAGCCTTGAAATAGTTCACATTTGGATTGAATTAATCTGTGTGTAATCGAAACTTGAAATGACTCAAACCTGAATGATGGTGATTAGACCAGTGGCGTACCCTGGATTTTTTTTGCAGGGGGAGGGGGGGGGGGGGGCGGGTATGTCGTCTGACAAATTTCTGTTAGCAGGAGGGGGGGGGGAGGAGAGTGGCCGTAGGGTTCTGAAGCCGAGACCAAGTACATTTACAATTTTCGACGTCGAGACCAGGACCAGTCACAAATTTTCGAGGCAGAGACTAAGACATTTTTCTAGAATCCTGTAAGCGAGGAGGAGATGGGGGGGGGGGGGGGGGGGAGGGGGGGGGGGGGTGTCCATTGAAATTGTTCGTAACCGAGACCGTTCAATATTTGTTAGGGTTAGGAGGTTTTTCGCAATTTTACGAGACCGAGATCATGGGTAATGATGGTCAGGGCCTCTTAAATGTGGTCTCCAGCTAAGAGTTGTAAGGAAGGGGTTCAAACCCCAAAATCTGTCATTCTTTGGTCAAAAAGGGGGTGGGGGGGGGGGGTTGAACCCCCCAAATCCCCTCCCCTGGGTACGTCAATGGATCAGACTCAAATTAATTAACTCCGAATGTAGTCCTAAGCCAAGTGCCCACTATGCGATCTGCGCTTGCGATCTAGCCCGAGTTGCCAGCGATCTCGGTTCGGTGTGAATCGCATCAGTTCGCCGCGAGTCAGCCTGATCTTATTGCGTACGCGATCTTTTCGGTGCCCACTATGCGATCTCACCGCGACTTCCCCTGAGAAATGCATTGTCTATATTTCCACGCATGCATGGATGGTTGAGGATTACAGGTATTGTTTGCTCTTGCTTGTTTTTACATTATAATCCGCTTTGCGAGTTTTGTTTATAAATCCAGTGCAATCTGCGCCTAGCGATCTACAGCGATCTTGCCCGAATAGGAGCGATCCCCTGAGATCTTTGGTTAAGTCGCAAAGTGGGCACCAATGGCCGCACCAGATCGCTGTAACGCGCGTCCGCAAGGGTGGTGTCGGTTGCGGTCGCCAGGTTTTGGACATGTTCAAAAATTTCGTTCTCGATCGCATTTCGGGCGAGATCGCACAAATGGCAAGCCGTTTTGAACAATTATTCATATTTCCTGATAACAAGAATTCATTCCTTGATATCAAGAATTCTGTTTTTATATATCAATAATTAAGTTCTTGATATCAAGAAATAAATTCATGATATCCAGAATTCGATTTCTTGATATCAAGAATTCGATTTCTTGATATATCAGGACCCTGACGAAAAAAAGTATCCTTGCTGATCTGGCTATCCTGTATAAATATATTTGAATAAATAAATAATAATAAATAAATAATAAATATCAAGAATTGAATTCTTGAAATCAAGAATTACCATTGGTTAACAACAGGAAATGATTTCTTTATAAAATTATCAAGAATTCGATGTTCAGTTATGCGAAACTGCTTTACAAGGCGCCCTGCAAGAATCAAGAATTCTTTTCTTGATATCAAGAAATGATTTTTTGTTGTACAACAATGGTATTCTTGATATCAAGAAAAGGAAATAAATGTTAAAAGTAAAACGGCTAGCCATGACTGGCCATGCGCACACATTCAACAAATTCCATCAAATTCAACAAATTCCAAATAAAACAAGCGTGAATTCCTAGATATTGTATTCCTCGACAATATGTGGAAATGGGGCCAAGGCATGACCCCGAAGAAGTCACACTGGGATCGGGCTGACTCACTGCGAACTGATGAGATTCCAAGGCCCGGGGGGGGGGGGGGGGGGTCACTCTCAACATGACTGGCTACGCACCCGCGTCCAAAAAAAACGTCGAAAGGGTATCATTTTCAGCTACACGGCGGCGTCGACGTTTTACCTGAAAAGAGGTGTTTTTCAAGCTCTGATCATACAAAAACCTAAAAAGGGTACCTTTTCAGGTTTACAGGTTGCGACGTTTTTCTTAAAAAAGGGTACCTTTTTAGGTGCACAGGTTGTCGACGTTTTTATTTAAAAAGGGTGTGAATTTCCCAGGCTGATTCGATCCCTCAATTTGCGCATCTTTTGCGGGAACTTTTGTAACATGCAATCGCATTTCATTAAATGATGGAATTGGAAACACATTATCGCGATTGAACGTACTCAGAACGAAAACTCAGAGATCGAAATGGCGGAATTTACGCGACGCGTCTTTGATGTACACATCATCGTACGCATATAACGTTTAGCCTCTCTAAACGCGTACATCCGAATAAGCCCCACCGTATGTGCCATTTGGTAGCGTTATCTGATATGACGCGCCTTAACGCTCCCAACACACCCTTTGGACGAAAGCGACGCGACGCTACCCACCCTTTCGGCATAAGCCGAGCTGCTCGGGCTTATATGCTCTTGGGGGTGTTGAGATGGTGCACATGATTATTTTGCGCGATCAAACTGTACCTGATGACCAAGGTAGTAATAATGCTGCAGCGCTTAGAAACACTGTATAGATGCATTATATTATTACAAGTAGAAGTATTAAATGTTTGTTGTATTACCATATCTATGATTTGTATGAACGTTTTTTATTTCACTAAAAACAAATATTTCACTTTAGAACTTTTAAGTAGCGGCATATCAAACCATGTTGTCTATGTCATCATGCTGCATCACACACTGGGACAAACAATGACATGCAACATGCGAAATGTACTAATTGTTTGACACCCTTAGGCTGCAACGGGATACTCTGCTATACATTTGGATACATACGTGATAGCTCTTTCGTTTATCTTTCAGATTACTTCGATTGAGATACTCACGCCCCGATTGACATCTACCATGCCCCAAAGACTTGGTGATGGTTTGCAATCCCTCCCACACCTACAAAAGGTGACCATAAATGAACCGGCGGCAGTTGACTCGCTACCTCACTTCAACAACATCCGATCGTTGAAGCTACTCCGTCTTCCAGAGAACTGCATCGACTCTATCTGTAAGGCCCTGCCAAAGGCTCAACTCTTGGAAGAAGTCGAAATATCGCTGCGTAACCCATCAGGTGAAGAAGAACCACTATTCATCGTTGAAGGGAAACAAGCCACAATCGACATGTCCAGGTCTGATGCGATGAATATCCTCGAAAACATTTCACCAACACTAAGCGAAAAGGTAAATACTATTTGAATCTTAAAACAATAACAAGTGAATTGACTTTATCCCATGCACCACCCCCCCCCCCCCCCCCTCGTTAACCTATATGCCATGGATGCATATCATTAGACATAAAAAACTTGTATGTATTGTGACGGCTTGTCATAGCAGCTTGGATGTACACTTGGCTTGCCATAGGCAAGACACGTTGGAAGTTAACATGGCTTGAAATTACAAACATCACGGCTTTTCTTGTGTATTTTATTATTGGTCTTTTGAGAGGAACTCGGGAGAGTGTACTAGTTATGGAGTGTCGTACCATCAACTCGTAACAGTTGGGGGCTTGTAGCCGGGAGAATTTGTAGTTTTTCTGCAAGTTTAGAGGTAATATGGCCGGTTTTTGTTGATGTATTTCGTTCAAAGTCATGCGTGTTGGAAATTGCATTGTACTTCTATGTTAATGAGGCTACATCCTACATGACTAGATCTAAGGTCCGGAAACTGATCGTTAGTAGTCTGGTGGCAAGGCAGGTTTTGCCGGAGTCATCGATGAGCTTTGTTGAAGATTTTGCTTTGCGAAGGAGAGTGGAGGAGATTGAGAGACAGATCAAAGTTCTCCAGGGGAGACAGCATGAAGAGAAGGCAAGTGAGTCTGATGTGAGTGTTGGAGATAGCTTGTTAAGTTCATTAAGTACAAGTGACACAAGGAAAAGACATTCAGGCATACATGTACAAACACAATCACAAGGTATCAGTGATACAGGGGATTTGAGTGTTTGCTCGAGTACGGTGATGTTCGGTCCAGGTGTTCGTGGAAATCCTTGGGATGATGTCGAAGGTCGTCTTTACCATGGTAGTAGGGAGAAGGTCGGAGAGATGGCGACGGCTTTGAACGACATCCACGATGACGTCGGGCAGCTGTTGACTGCACAAGACGGGATGATGTCTTCTGGCGTTGCAGACCTATCATCTGGTGGCAGACGTACTGGACGAAGTGCTGGACAGCAACAATCTGGTGGTGCAGAGCTTCATGGCAGGCCGGAGACTTCTCTACCTGGAAGTGGTGAGAGAGCAGATGTCCTGGTGCGGCCTGATGAGGTGTCTGCTTGTGGTCCAGATGACCGCAGGTTTGATCGGCCTGCATTCCAGGAGAGGAGGAGCCCAACTGGTGAGATGGTGCTGTCAGCTTCCAGTCCTGATGATGGAAGGCATGTTCCGCCTACCATCCGGGAGAGAGACTTTGAAAGTGAAACTGCGCTGGAGAGCCTGGAAGAAGTGCCAGAGGAGGGACCGGAGGGAGACCAGCTAGAAGTCGAGAGACCTGATGGAGGCCAGAGGGATGAAGCAGAGTCCTCTACAGTTTCAGCTTGTGATCTAGGTGATCGCAGGCATGTTCGGCCTGCACTCCAGGAGAGGGTCGAGCTTTGTGAGGCGGCGTCTTCTCATGTCGAGGAAGCTGACCAGGTGGGGAGGCGACAAGGTGGTCGACGTCGGGCGAGAACTTCTTCATGGCGTCAAGGCAGTCGACGTAGGGCGAGAGGTACTAGGCGACGACGCGGTGTTCGACGAGCCAGAGCAGCTAGATGGCGAGCAGGAGCTCGTTGTCAGTTTCGGACTCGTGTTCGACGTGACGCTGGAAGGAGACGTCAGTGGAGGCCTCGTCGCAAGTCGCAAGTGAGTGGTCGTCGACCAAGAAGACCTGGTGATCGCCGTGATGCTGATCAGCATGTTGGTTGTCAAAGTGAACTGAGAAGCCAGTCAGTAGCATTTCAGCGACTGAACTTTAAAAAGAGGAAGAAATTAATTGATCTTTGTCTCTTAAGCATGTGAACTGATGCTGAAAGCCTGATGAAAAGGACTGGACTTGACAAAGGATATTAACTAGGATTTAGCTACAACTCAGTGTTTGAAAGAACTTGGAACAAAAGAACAGAAATTAGAGACACAGTGAAATGAAAACATGGACAGAAACTTTAATTCGCGGAAAGTGAACGTTGTTATTCACATGAATCGCTGTGAATAAAGAAATGAGCTGATATTAGACTGTGGACATTTAATAAGAAATAACACTGAAATCTCAGCTCAAAAAGGACTTATTGAACATAATCAGGAAAGACTGAATTTAAGAAAACCTGATTTAAACATTCAAAGAAAAAGGAAGAACAGTTATTTCATGTGTTGAAATTTAAAAAAGTTATGTACATGTATTTTGTGCATTTATTTTAATGTTGTCTTCCCTTACACAGGATTGTTACATGTAGGTGGATAGCTTGCAGAAGTAATTATTAAATCTGTTTCTTTCTTTTGCAGGATGGCTTTGATCAGGAAACCAATGCAGTAGGCAGTTTTGAAGAAAACAAAATATTGCAGTGTTAGATTTTAGATACGGTCATTCATTAATACATAGATTCTGTAAATGAAGGTTTTCACATGTATTTCTTGTGCCTTAGATAGAAATGATATGCATTCAGGAGTATTTCTTTGTTTGAATGTGATATTAACATGATTTAATATGATATATTGAAATACATGCCTGCTTTTGATAGGAACTTGTGCAGCAATTCTGTTGTTGGTAATCTTGTGATTTACATTTAACTGTAACTAATATGTAAAGAGTGAAAATGCAAATTAGGGATTGTAAACCAATTGCATGCTTGGGCAAGTTTGATATTAGTATTTGTTTTGATAAATGTTAATTGTTCCTGGCAAGACAGTTACAGATAATGTTAAGGTTCTAGGGCTTATAATCTTTGAAACTTTGGTGAAAGGAGACCATTGTAGAGTTTGTTGATTAATTGTGTAGAAAAGCCTAGATGTAGTTTTGATGCATGCTTTGTAAAGTCATAACAAGTTAGTGATACACATGTGTGCAGACTTATAGGCTTTGTTCTTATAAAATACAGACATTAGGTCTCACTTTTGTTTTATGTTGCCTGGAGCATTTTTAGGGTTATTTGTTTTGATGTTATAAATGCCCTCTTTAAGGAGGGAAGTGTGACGGCTTGTCATAGCAGCTTGGATGTACACTTGGCTTGCCATAGGCAAGACACGTTGGAAGTTAACATGGCTTGAAATTACAAACATCACGGCTTTTCTTGTGTATTTTATTATTGGTCTTTTGAGAGGAACTCGGGAGAGTGTACTAGTTATGGAGTGTCGTACCATCAACTCGTAACAGTATTCTCTTAGTAATGCATATATTCTGCTTAGATGTTATACAAAAGGTATGATGAGTCATATCATTTAAATCAGAGAAAATAATTAATTGTTATGTTGATGAGAAACCATGTCTGCTATATTGGATTTTTAATTGTTGTTTTTTGTACAGAACTTTTCAAGTAGCAGCTATAACATAATTTTGTTACACAAGGTGTATTCTTGAAATGTTAATATCAATTGATATTGATAAACGAGTTTCCGAACATTCCAAGAACACATTTTTAAATGATTGATTGACAAATTGATTGATTGATTGATTGATTGATGTACTGATTGATTGATTGATTGATGTACTGATTGATTGATTGATTGATTGAACACTATACTGTATAGATATAATTATGGCTGACAATGCTTTATTTGAAATAAACTATGAAGCATTAAATAGACATATTTATTGAAACACATATGGCTCACGGTTTCCATGGCGACTCGCAACGACTCACAAGGGTTTACTAGAACGAATCGACTCTATTTAGCCACGGTTTAACAACGAATTGGGAAGAACGTTGACTCAGAACGAATATTCGTTCTTCGTCCTTCTTTTGTCTTTAATTATCGCGAGTCAGTTCGTCCTTCTTTTGTCTTCAATTATCGCGGTAGAAACCTTTTCAGGTTCACAGGTTGCGACGTTTTTCTTTAAAAAAAGGTGTGAATTACCCAGGCTGATTCGATCCCTCAATTTGCGCATCTTTTGCGGGATCTTTTGTAACATGCAATCGCATTTCATTATATGATGGAATTGGAAACACATTATCGCGATTGAACGTACTCAGAACGAAAACTCAGAGATCGAAATGGCGCAATTTACGCGACGCGTCTTTGATGTACACATCATCGATACGCATACAACTTTTAGCCTCTCTAAAAGCGTACATTCGGAATAAGTCCCACCGTATGTGCTATTTGGTAGCGTTATCTGAGCTGACGCGCCTTAACGCTCCCAGCACACCCTTTGGACGAATGGTCGCGTTCCATTCAACGCGACGCGACGCTACCCACCCTTTCGGCATATTAAGCCGAGCTGCTCGGGCTTATATGCTCCTCGGGGTGTTGAGATGATGCACATGATCCTTTCGCGGGATCTAACTCTACCTGATGACCAAGGGTAGTAATAATGCTGCAGCGCTTTGGAAACACTGTATAGATGCATTATATTATTACAATTAGTAGCATTAAATGTTTGTTGTATAACCATATCTATGATTTGTATGGACGTTTTTTTTTTCACTAAAAACAAATATTTCACTTTAGAACTTTTTAAGTAGCGGTATATCAAACCATTTTTTCTAGGTCATCATGCTGCATCACACACTGGGACAAACAATGACAGGCAACATGCGAAATGTACCCACTAATTTCGAATGATTTTCCAAATTAGTCAATCATAAAGATAACATTCTCTATTTGACCGTAATTTGTTTCATCAAAAATAATTCAGTGTTTGACACCCTTGTTTCTTGTTTGTTTGTTCGTAGCATTAACATTACATATGACCTAAAATATGAGTTTACATTAGGCTGCAACAGGATACTCTGCTATACATTTGGATACATACGTGATAGCTCTTTCGTTTATCTTTCAGATTACTTCGATTGAGATACTCACGCCCCGATTGACATCTACCATGCCCCAAAGACTTGGTGATGGTTTGCAATCCCTCCCACACCTCCAAAAGGTGACCATCAATGAACCAACGACAGTTGACTCGCTACCTCACTTCACCAACATCCGATCCTTGAAGCTACTCCGTCTTCCAGAGAACTGCAGCATCGATTTTGTCTCTAGGGCCGTGCGTTCGGCACAACTATTGGAAGACTTCGAGATAGCAATATCTCAAAGTAAACTATCCGGTGGAGACGAACCAATATCTAACGTCAGAATGAATCAGGCCTCATTGGAAATGTCCTTGTCTGATGCAGTACATGTCCTGGAAAATCTGTCGTTGCCTCATAAAGAGATGGTAAATGAAACAGTGTTTTGTAAATATGTAAGGTATTCCGGGTCTCCTTTTTCTTCTTGGACCGTGCACCGCTTGTGACATGGTGTCCTTCGTCAATTGTTCTTATTCGGGTGCCCCAACCTCTCAACCATATTGTTCCAGCATGCATTAGGATCTTATCTAATTATTGTTTGTACTGCACGCAATTCAAGTGGCCTCGTATTATATATCAACGATAATTGTGATGAAGGGCATAGAAATATCGCATGACATAAGTAATTACTAATATTAGTACATGTATCATTTTGTTAGCTCCTCGAGTTTAGTCATATGACTACTGACTTGTATGTATTTGTAATGTTGTATGAAAACACATTATCTATCTATATATCTATCTATCTATCTATCTATCTATCTTTCTTTCTTTCTTTCTTTCTTTCTTTCTATCTATCTATCTATCTATCTATCTATCTATCTATCTATCTATATATCTATCTATCTATCTATCTATCTATATGTCTATCTATTTATCTATCTATCTATCTATCTATCTATCTATCTATCTATCTATCTATCTATCTATCTATCTATCTATCCACTAGTATCTATAAGTAAGTACTAATTCTACAACGACATACCTGCATGAATTATTTGGGGTGCGGTTCGTTATTCCGAAGATCCGTTATTCCGAAGGTTCATTATTCAGAACATATACAAATTTCGTATACCCGAGGGTTCGTTAATCCGAAAATGAAATACGGTTCGTTAATCCGAACATTTGGTGCATTATTTCGAAGGTTTGTTATTCCGAAGGTTAATTTATCCGAAAATGAAATCGGGTTCTATATTCCGAAGGTTCTTTAATCCGAAAATGCACTAGGGTTCGTTAATCAGAAAATGAAATGAGGTTCGTTAGTCCGAAAATGCAATAGGGCTCGTTGATCCGAAAATTATACGGAGTTCGTATTGAACCTTTCGGATTAACATATTTCATTTCATTTTCGGATAAACGAACCCGATTTTATTTTCGGAGAAACGAACCTTCGGAATAACAAACCTTCAGGATAACGAACCTTCGGAATAACTGAACTTTCGGGAAAACGAACCTTCGGAATAACGAGCTGTAATCAATATTTGTTGTATCCCGCCTGTTCTTGTCTCATTACAGGTAGCGTACATGCATATCAAGACGCCGGGCCTGAAGAACAGCCTGCTGGACAGACTTGACGATGTCCTGAAGTCTTTCTCTAAACTTCAGCAGGTGACCATGACAGATCCAACCAGCATCAGATGCTTGACTTTCATTGGCCTTCCAGTAGAAGGCGTAGACTGGGCGTGGTTGCGTTCTGCGCAAAACAGGCAAAACATTGATGTGTGTATCAGACGGAGGGGATCATCAGAAGCGGAAGAGAGAATATACGTCCAAGGGAACAAAGCTACTTTATCACATGCTGTAAATCCAGTGACCATCGATGTCCTAGATTACCTACCACCGCATATGCAGAATAGGGTACAATGTTTACAATGATACTTAAAGGGATAGTTGAGTATTGGTCAAACTTAACTTGAGTAACCAAAACCGGCACCATTTCAAGTATATAAATGCTAAATCTTCTCCACATAATGTGGCATATATATGGTTTATGTAGGAACTGTGTAAATACAGTATTTATGTGTGTGTTTGGGTGCATATTTATTATTGTGTCAATTATTTGTTTTTTACTTTGAGACAAATATATTTAAAATTTCAGGTCGATCAATTCATAACACGCTTTTCCTGATACAATTAATCTTAAAGGGATCTAGTAACTTTGTTGGCATGTGCAAAAAGTGATGAATGGTTGATGCAATGTATAGTGCTGTTATCTCATATGTCCACAGGGTATTGTGTGAACATTTCAAGTCAAATGGACATTGCATGGCCAAGTAATGAGCGAAAATGCAAAGTGATATTGGGTGATATTCACTAACTCACTGCATTCACTTTGTACAGGGATGAAAAACTCGCCCGGAGTTTTTCTTATCTGAATACTTTGATCGTACATATCTTTGTAACGAAAGGGAAATTTGAAAAACCGAAACCTGTCCCATGATTGTATTGTTAATACGAAAAAAACAAGGTATGAGGGAACCGCTAGAATTAAAATTTTATTTTGAGGATTTGGATAATGTTACTAAGTCCCTTTAAGGCCAAATTTCCTATCTAGGTATGCACCAGATTGCACAATTTCAAGTCCAAAAATGCAAAAGCTCTCTACCGTGAGAGGGGGGACGTCACCCCCTCCCATTCCCTCCCCCCGCTCAGTCACTTCGCTCCCTCGCAATGTCTCACTCTCACCTATGGCTCAAAGTTGGCAACCCTGTGAGTGTGGCTGGGCATGAGCCCCTACACAAAAAAAATCGTGAGCCCTCTTAGGTCTTTGCCCCCCCCCCCCCCAATCCAAAACTGCTTCCGGCGCGCCTGGTAATATAATATCGTATTCATGCGAGTTGCAAAAACCAGCACACTGACGGCTAAGCCATTTCTTTTCAAGTTCAAGTTACTTTAAATTTGTCCAAAAATGGACAATCGTTTCGTGGAAGATACAGGATACAAATCCAAAACAACACTTAACCCTAAAAAGGCCGGGCTATTTGAGGTCTTCAGCAGGCCGGGGGCCATTATGCCCCCCCCCCCCCCACCCCCTATGATCTCTGCCGCGGAGCGGCTGATCGCCGTGAAAAATTGCACGCATGATAAGTGAAGTGTATAGAATACAATGGTAATTTTAATTTTTTGAAAAATTCATTAATTTGCATATTTATGGTAATTTATTCAAATAATGTCATAAAATTCATATTTTTACCCATAAATCATATATTCTTCATGATTAAACTCAGGTTTTCACTACATATATTCTTTAGAGCATTTGGAATAATAATACGACAACAAAATTTGGAAGAGCCAGGTTCTTCCTTATGTTTTCTATTGTTTTTATAATTTCTTATGTATTTTTTTGTTTTTTTTTCACGAAATTGAGAAATTTTCGGGCTGACATGCATAGACAAAAGGTCACGTGACTTCGTAACGGTAGGTTCGATTTTCAAAATGTTTGTTTTAAAATATGCGCAAGACCCAAAAGAAAAAAGTCACCAAGCAGCGGCGCGTCATCTAACGCGTTTTTGAGCAATAAAACAAATCGCGGAGGGGGGGGGGGGGGCATTATGTCCCCCGGCCTTTTTAGGGTTAAAGGGAGCGTCGAGTATTGGTATTTTAACGGATTTGGTTGATTTCAATTCCATATGAAAGATCATCGAAAAAACATGGAAAATAATAATAATTCCCATTCAAATGCTCTAATTGTGAAATTTGCTTTCAAAATATTATATAAAAGTGATTGACGTCCGGCTATCACTTTTGATACTTACTCAAGAGAACGCTAGCGCGAAGCACTAGCGTTAAAGGACCTCCTAATACGGGACTGAAAATTAATATTGTTTGTGCACGCTAATTGTGCTTAAAACTATACATATGATACGGTACTTACCACCGATTCACTTTTTACTACGTGATCCAACTATCGGGTGGATTAAAATTATGATTTTTTCCTCTATTCCGCTAAAAATCAGTGACTTGTGCGCCTCCTCGACTTCTCTCCGTGTTTTAGCGCGACTGATATAGCGCCGTTCGCATCGGCGGCCATCGCGATCATCATCGGAATGGGGGGGAAAAAATTATAATTGTAATCCACCCGATGGTTGGATCACATATTGGACAGTGAATGGGTGGTAAGTACCGTATCATATGTATAATTTTAAGCACAATTAGCGTGCACAAACAATATTCATTTTCAGTCCCATATCAGGAGGTCGTAGAACGCTAGCGCTTCGGGCTAGCGTTCTCTAGAGTTATAATTTGACTCTTGAGTTGTAACGGCTCTTTTTTAATGATAACAGAGGTTTTACTTTGTCGTTTGTAATTGTGTATACTTTTCGAGCATGGTGGAGTTAGTTTGTACCGTAATGGTGCAGGTTTGGGTTACTAAAGTTAAGTTTCACCAATACTCAACTATCCCTTTAAATACAGTTTTTATAATACAGTGTTTATTATAATAAGTAGTAGTATTTATTGAAATAAGATCAATTCTTCATATACATGTATATGTTGATGTATTCAATGTTGGTTTTCATATGTTAACCCCGTAGGGTTTTGTAGAGATTTCGATCGACCGGATCACTACGTAATCGTGAAATTATAGATTTCTTTTTTATGCAATTTTACTCAAATTTACTTGGAAATTATTAATTTCTGAAATCGATCAATAAATACAAAGTTCCCAATTTTCTGTTTTCTAATTCACAAACCTTTTTCAAATTGTTGATACAAAGGCAGTGTTTCTGTGTGGATTGAATTACGGGAAAGGGGGTCCGGAGTATGATGACACGAAAATCAATGCGGTAGTAGGCTACTCATGCTAATAGGATTAATAAATATATGTGGCATAGGAAGAAAGATAACTGGTATCCGATAAGTTGTGTAATATTTGGGGACTATAAACAAGAGATCATGCGAACATGTAATCGATCTATCATCACCATTAATCGATCATTGCATGTTTTGACCGATTATTGTTTTTTTTTAATGGAAGTTTTGGGTTGTGTTGAACTCTTGAAGAGTTATTTTTTGTTTAAAAATGGTTTATTGTGAGATAGAAATTGCAAAACATATATACCCACATTATAGGAATCCATTGAGTATCAAGCAAGCTAAATTATGGAGAACCAAATTTCGAGAAAATTAAATATGTAAATAAATTACTACTAGGGAGATGCTAATACTGTATATCTCTCCTTTCCAGATAACATGCATAGAGATCAACACACCACGCCTGACATCAAGCCTCCCGATCAGGCTTGTTGACGGTCTTCAGACCTTATCAAACCTTCAGCAAGTGACCATCAACGACCCAACGCTAGTAACTTCGCTGCCTAACCTGACCAACATCCCATGCTTGAAGTTCCTTGGTCTGCCTCACGAGTGCGTTGAATGGGCGTGGCTGCGTTCAGCGCAAAACCTGCAGAAATTCGAAGTATCATTCAAACCAACGCAATCATCAGATAAGGCAGAGAGGATCCACGTCACAGGGGAAGAAGCTACATTCTCACACACTGTGACACCAGTGACCATCGATGTTGCAGAAAACCTACCACTGAATATGCAGAATAAGGTAAAATATGTACAATTGCCACATATTTAGATACTAGTTTACTATGAATATTGTAATTATAGAGTCAAGGTGTAAATTATGAATAATAATTTGTATTAGACATAACGTATGCGACATTAATTCTCACACACTGTGACACCAGTGACCATCGATGTCGTGGAAAACCTACCACTAAATATGCAGAGTAAGGTTACAATGTGTACAATTTAGATACTTTACTATGCATATTGTGACTATAGAGTAAAGTTGTGAATAGCATGCGTTTATCTTGCATCAGACTTAGTATGAAAGTTCATTTGTATTGGTAATGTATCAGAAATTCATTTTAAACTCTTGATCGAATTACAAATATTTACCTCTGACAGCCGGAAATTTCGGAGGTAATATTTATATTGTGATCAACAGTTTTTCAATTAATTTCTTGCTTGTTTTTTATTTTTAAAAAAACATAAAAAGGGGGGCTTTATGGAAGAGTGTGTGTTTCAAAATTGGGGGCCGTAGGTTCAAACCACGCCATTCTCTTTAACAATAACGCTCGTCATGCATAGAATGATAGAACAGTGCAGGGTTATCCAAGGCCAATTGAAGGGGTATTGTTCGTCACTGAAGTAGCTACCCTGGATAGATTAAGGGTTATTAGAATAAGTAGTAGTATTTATCGGAATAAGATCAATTCTTTATTTATGCATTTATTCACTTTTTTTTTATTTGTTAACCCCTATAGGTTTGTGAAGGCTTCGATTGTCCTGATCACTATTCGTAATTGTACAATTCTAGATTTATTATTCATGCAATTTTGTTCAAAGGCACTTGGAGTTAAACACAAATATGGACATTTATTTCCCACTGATGATTAATTAATTCAAATTATTGATAAATGAATATAAACCTCCGACTTTCCTGTGGTCTCAATTTCGAAACCTCCTTCAAGTTGTGAATAATTATATGGGCATTGATTCTTTGGGGCTTGAATTGCGGGAAAGCATGACTCGAAAAACTCAACTCAGAGTAGGCTAGTCATGCTAGTATGATGATTCCAAATATATGTGGCATAGGAAGAAAGATAAGTGTGATCCGATTGGTTGTGGTATTTGGGGCCTAAGAGCAATGAGCAATCGATCATGCGAACATGTGATCGATATATCATTACCATTGATCGATCATTTCATGTTGTAACCGATTAAGTTGTAATGTGCGATTGTACCCGTTTTCTATATGGAAGTTGTCAGTTATGTAGCAGTCACAACGCCAAACCGAAATCAAACAGACACCGAACCGAACTAATTTACAATTTACCGCTTTATCGGGCACCGACAAGACCCCGATAAGACCCCGATAACGTCCTGAATAAAACCCGCCGTGAAACCGACGATCCCGAACTCACATGGAACACAGCCCGAACTCATCCCATTCAGTAAAAAATAAAAAGTGGATTATTATCGAGATGTGAGAGTCATCATGTCCAGCACCCAGCTTCCACAGGGGGAAAATATATATATACTCTGCAAAAAAAGAAACTGGACACTTGTATGAGACCAAATATTTCGTATTCATTAACGATAAAATATATGATATTGTATATCAAATTAAAGATAAAATTACCCTCTTCAATATTCGCATGCAATCCAGATGAAATCATTCATGCATGACTTGTTACGGTCAATTAACCACACCAAGGTCTGTTTTCAAAAATAGCAAAAATGGAACATCCACTCAACCTATAAATGTTGATAAGCATAATCTAAAACGCTATATTCATGAGATGGCATAATTTTTCATTACAAATGTGACCTTTTCTATCTTCATCTCAATAAAGAGTATAAATGAAGACAAATTGTGAACGTTATAAGTGTTATTTTCATCCATAAGTAACAAAATTGGGGTTCCATGGCAAAGCTTTATTAGTCAAAACCACAGTTTGTGCCCTTATTTCAGCATGAAAATGGTATAAATTCTTCTCAAGAATTATACCGTTGTCCAAAGATCTTCAAAACCTGAAGTCACCCTTCGTCAAATATTTGGGCAGTCTTTAACATGACATTTATCTAGGTAATTATGGTTAAAATTGCAGGGGACACATGAAATAGACAAGCTTCATGCCTGTAATACAGACCAGTATGATAATGCTCTCATAACCTGGCCCTGTTTTATTGACAAATTTGTATTTCCAAAGTTTGTTCATAACAATAAAATTGAATAATGTCATAATTTACTTGCCCCGCTCATCTTGTTTTAAGTGAAACGCTTACTATCATTTCAGTCGAATTGCTATTTTTGAAAACAGACCTTGCTAGTGTTAATTGACCATGGCATTTCATGCATGAATGATTACACCTTTAAGTTATACGCTGCATGTAGAGGACTAAATTCCCTTTAATTTGATATATGATCATGTACACTTTATCGTACATCAATATGAAATATTTCAACTAATACAAGTGTCCAGTTTCTTTTTTTGCGGAGTATACATGAACCATAATAAAGTTAAAGGGATATTTGAGTTTTTTTTGTAGAGGGCGTACACAGAATAATGTGTGAGATAATGAAAAGCCGAGTGTCAAATTTGAAAGAGCATACAATTTTACTGTCAGAATAAACTTTTAAAAAATCAAAATTTGTCAAAAACTGCTGAAATATTCATTATACATAAACCTTTTTTGTAATCATTGTGGAGCCCTTCAATAATTCGATAATTTTGAACCAGCCGTTAGAGGTATAGTGAAATCCCGGCTTTGATTCTGGTTTATAGCTTTCAATATGTGCCTATATTGATATAACAAACTCCTTTTTTTCTAAGAAATCCTTAAGTTGGGCAAAAAAAGTAAATTTCATGCATTTATTTGGCTCTTTTTTGCATCGGCGTTCCATAATAAATAGTTTATTATAGTGGAGCGCGAGTGTGGCGTACGAGCCTATTGGGCCATGACGTCACATGTAGACAACAGCACGGAGTACAAAGTACGAACGTGCATGGTTTACATGCAGGGCCTTTGATTTGCTAGTAAAACAAATGTGTACAGTATTTGCTTGGAAATTGAGGCTTAATTGAAAATGCCTAAGAAATATATTGTAGCAGGATGCAGCATCACATCTGAGTGTGGATCGTCCATGATATAAACAAATGTTTGCAAATATTGAAAAGAATCGAAATAATATTATTCTCTCTGTCAACGTGAGTAGATGCACTCAGCGTGTACGTCTATGATAGAGTACCAAGCTATACTGCGAATGTATGTACCTGTGTCGTCACAAAGATGACGTCATTTTTCTTCGCCCGGACTCAATTTGTTTACGGGGGTTCCTAAAGTGAATTTACAAGTTCATTTTTTTAAACCAGGTTATCCCACGATGAAACTATGATTGTATTAGTAATCTTCATACAAATCTACCTCAGATACAGTAAAACACAATTTTGAGGTAGTTTTCTTGTCTGTGGAGCTTTATATAATTTACAAAATAGGTTGTTGATATATTGTTGATCATCTCGCTATCTAATAATAATATATCGCACTTATAATAGGGCCTAATGCAGAACAGTCTCTAAGCGCATTATTACCCCTGGTCATAATTATGGTACATTTCAGACCCGCACAATTATATTGTACACATTCTCAACTCCCCGGGGAGCATACTAGCGGCGGGCAACCCCATAGGTGCACCAAGCTAATTTTCACCAGACCAGGTACCCATTTATACACCTGGGTAGCAGCAATGTGGATTAAATGCCTTGCTGAAGGACAAATGGAGTGGGCACGGTTCGAACTCGTGGTCTCACGATCAGAAAGCACGCGCTCTACCGATCTTGCCACACCACTTTCACAATCTAATCGCTAGTTCCTTTTTTGAATCGCCCTCTTGAGTATTGACGGCTCATTTTGAGATGATAAGAGGGTTTTTTTTTTCCTTAGTCGTTTGTAATGTTGCATTCGTTTTGAGCATGGTGGACATGGTGGAGTTCAAACTATAAGGTTGTTATGTAATGGAGCAGGTTTTGGTTACTAAAACTCAGTTGTATCAAAACTGCACTTTCTTTATACCAAAACTCAACTATCCCTTTGAGGACGTTTTTTTTTTTTTTTTTTTTTTTTTTTTTACAAACGTCTGATTTGTGTGTGTAAATCCTCCCCCCCCCCCGACTGTTTTTAATCAGATAATGGAGAAACACACATCTAAGAAGAAACTTAGGTCTTGAACAGTTACATGTGGAGCACGTGCAAACTATTCCCGGCCAAATCCGTTCAAGAATATGGTGAAAACCTGTTATAACACTATTTTGCAAGTAAACTCTTAAATTGTCGCTGTTGTCAATTTGTACAGCTAATCGTGGGCGCATCGCAGTCGAACTGTGACTGCACAGCTTGGCGAGGGCGACGAAGCTGATCATCATGCGAATCATGCGAGTTGCACGAACTTTAACATTGATGGCTAAGCCATTTGTTGTACTAAATCATTTGCGGCCGATTCGTATTCTTTGACAGTGCCCACTGGAGGGGTATTTTCGGCAATAATAAATAAAGCGTTATTGATATTAGTCAATGTATTTATTGAAATAAGATACATTCTATATCTTCATTTCTTCCGGGTTTGATCTTGTTTGCTAATCGCCTAAAATCTTGTGGAGGCTTTGATTTACCCAACTGCAAAGTAATTACATAATTATAGATTTCTTAATTATCAAATTTGTTTAAATGGCATTTGGAGTAAAACCTTGGAGTTAAACAAAAATCTGGCCCTTTATTTCCAAATGATGGTTCTGCAATTGTTACTTTTCTCCGTTCTCATTTTCAAACTTCCTAAATTGATACTACATGGCCAGCGTTTCTTTGAGGCTTGAATTACGGGAAGTATGCCACAAAAAATCAATCCATGTGATCTGATTAGTTGTGGTTATATTCGGGGAATATAAGCAATCGATCATGCGATCATGGGATCGATCATTACCAGTGGTCAATTATTACATTGCGCCTTTTTTATAATTTGTTTTACTAAAATGATTGCAGGACGGGGCATGTGCCCCTCTCCCCATTGTGCCCTCGTCGATCTGTCAATGAGTCATTGGAATGACTTAACACATTCACATTTCCAGTATACAATAAACAAAATAACGATGACATAATGTCACTATAACCTATAATTGCAAAGACGAGATTATAGACGAGATTTGAGTAACTAGTCCAACTGCTCAATAATGTCATTGATACTTATATCATCCTCTGTAATCGGATGGTGTGATTATATTATATTGATATACTCTAGTCTCTGACTAAACCATAAAATAGGCTTTTAATACGTATTTACATGATTTAGGAAACACTGCAATATTAGCACACAATACAAATTCATATTTTTGTAACCGTTATAATAACCGTTATGAATAGAAAACCCAAATTATAATAAGATAAAACTGAATTTCATTATATCTTCTTAACAGATAGCATGTATAGAGATTAAGGCGCCGCGCTTGACATCTAGCCTTCCGGGCAGACTCGCCGAAGGCCTCCAGTCTTTCTCAAACCTTCAGCAAGTGACCATCACAGACCCTACAGAAGTAACTTCGCTGCCTCAACTGACCAACATCCAATGCTTGAGGTTCCTTGGTCTGACTCACGAGTGCGGAGAATGGGCGTGGCTGGGTTCAGCGCAGAACCTGCAAGACATCAAAGTGTCATATAAACGAACGGACTCATCAGATAATGCAGAGAGTATCCACGTCAGAGAGGACGCAGCTACATTCGAACACACTGTGACACCAGTGACCATCGACGTCTTAGTTAACCTACCACTTCATATGCAGAATAAGGTAACATTAATTTGTACAATCGCCACATCATACAGTATCTAGATAATTTAGTATGAATATTGTGATTATAATAGAGGCGTGGTTTAAATGGTATGCAGTCTATCATGCATAAGACCTATATGGAATTATAAATAATAATTCTTTATTAATTTGTTGTTTATTTGTATGAAAGTTCATCTGTGTTGGTAATGTATAATAAATTCATGTTTAAACCTCCTTCAAGTTATTATAATTATGGGCAGTGTTTCTTTTTGCTTGAATTATACGGGAAAGCACGAATCGCAAAAATCAACATAAGACGTTCTAAAACAAAAACAACTTGTCCAAAATCACTGTTCTTGGTATCTTTTTCATTGGAAAAGACACCCTACCCGATGAACATAATCATGTTACTTTATTTTGGAAACTGCCCCGTTCCGTTTTTTGGTGGGGGCACCGGTCCCTAGAATGCATGGTAATGGGGAAATAACCGAGTAATGGACTTACACGCTTTCAGAAATGTCTGCTAATAATGCGCCATATTTCTTCTAATTGTAGTTATAAAACACTACAATAAATCCTTTAAAAGAGCACCATAACTCATCCATGCTCATAACCCTAATCATGCTCATAAAGGAAGACTGTAACCGTATAATAAAGTTTTTGATAAAACCCATTATTGTGTCACCAAAAGTCCAATAATTGATCATTACTCTTCGCGCACTAACTGGCTTGCAGCAGTGGCTTAAGTGAATTATGTACAATTTCACGCAATTAAATGTCTTACATTTAATAAACTACTTACTATATATTTTAACTAAATTCAAACATATATTTTAACGTTAAACTTTAGCCAATACAAAATGCCATCATATGAAACAATTAACGGGAATGGATAAATTATCAAAGAAATATGACTTTGATTACAAAATCACGCTTCCCAAAGCAAGCGCGCGTATGCAAATGAGCATCACGTTTGCGCTGCCGCGCTCGCACACGTACACGTACGCACGCACTACGGGTACGGCAGTGTTGGAGTCATACTTCTATGTACGGTATATAGGTACTAAGCAAAGATAGGATCTTTGGTACATGTACTAGTACGTACACGTACGTACGTACGTAGATATCGATATGAATCGATCTAGAGTAAAACAAAAAGTGAATTAGGAATCGTGATGTGATATGATGTGCATGTGAACCACATGCTGATGCGGCTGAAGATCGTCAATAAAATGTAAGTACAATGATTTTCTGTACTGAATACATGTTTATATTGTTCTTTGCTAAATAGTGTGTATAATACAGCATATCTTTACAAATGAAAATGAATCGAACAATAAACTAAACAACATTATTTGTTCTAATTGTAAGACTTCATTAAACTAAGAATGAGAGTGACCGAATTAATTGTGCAGTGTCTCTGTACAAAGTCAAAGATAGGGTCGCACGGTAATGATTCGGCACTTAATTTAAATTGTAATGTTATTCTTGCCAAAATTAGACATGTTTTTTTTTTGTTATCTTATCACAATGCAATGTATAACTTAAGCAACTATCTAATTTAATAAATGATGATTAACTGTTAGTGTTAGACAGTGTTACCATAACCGTTCCGAAGCCATGGGCATATGGCCTACATTACATACAGACAGTGTTCCGAAAAATGGACCGGTCCAATACAATTTATAATCGTGACTTGATCGCATATCGAGTAAATTAAAGACAATACAAACTTTTAAAATGACGCCATGTTCAATTTTTTACAGAGCGCTAGTGGCCGCAGTCGATCTGTCACTAACTTTTTCAGTGTGACAGAAATAGGATTGTCTTATATTTTATACATGTATTTTAAAATTAAATACATCATTTAGGCTTATTTATGTTTGTTCACGGGGCCGGGTGCGTCAATTTGTTTGCATTATTCTAGCAATGAACGCAGTATGCTTGCCTTATCATGCAAGTGATTGGAAATCATGGATATGGCCCAGGCCATGGCATGGGCATGGGCAATTGAAATGGGAATGGGCAAAATATTTAATGCAGGGATGGCTGTGCTAAGGCTAAGCTATTCTGAATGTTAAATTTATCTTCGGAGTTGATTTTAAGATCTTAAGATCAACTTTAAGACTTCCCTAACTTAAGATCGGCAAAATAGGAATTATGCAGGAGTTGAGTGTGAGTTGTATTATGCAATGGCTAAGTCTAAGACTGAGTGAGACAGGCAGTGCAGTTTAGGAGCGCGCGTTGATCCTAATTCTAATGCCCGGCGCAGACAGAGCCGACTCGACCCGATCTGACTGGTTTTCAGCCTGATTAACTCAGTATGCGCTGCCTCAGGACTCCGGTTTTCCAGTCAAGTGCCAGTCGGAGGTCATTCGAGGCCGATTCAACATGTTGGATCGGCTCCGACTGAGCGAAACTGACTCTAGCCTGACTGAAAACCAGTCGGATCGGGTCGAGTCGGCTCTGTCTGCGGCGGGCTTAAGTTGTAACAGAATACGTCTTATTATCTTTAGGACAGGTAATTTACATAAATTTGCACATGTAAGATCAACTTTAAAAGCAGCTTACAGATTTGATCTTAGGATCAACGACACATCATAAGATCCTATACAGAAATTACAGAATACCATCCCTGGATTCTCAGGGTGGAAATGAGGTAAACGTATAAATTAAATGAAAACGTTTGAAGGATGAACAAACATTTGTGTCTAGGAGATTATGTCGCCTCAGAACTGTTCAATGGCATCATAGCCTTCATGGCATTAGTCATTACATTTTGGATATTTCTTTTCCAGTCAAGTCCTCAATTTAAAAAATGTATTATTATTAAAACAAAACAATTCTTTCTTATTAATCTGAACTGAGAATATCGTGTAAATACAGAATTTGTATTAATAATTAGAAACAAAAATGGATTTCATTTCAAATCATTACATTTAATTTCATATGTAATAGCTCATTTACATGAATGTATAATATTTATTGGGAACTAATTACTTTGTCTTCCTTCCCCTGCTTCCATCTAGATACATAGCATCACCATTCATAACACAAAAGTCACCGAGCTAGACGAAGCTCTCTCCTTGAAGCTGTGCGGGTCCTGCTTTCAATTCTTCACCTCATTGCGGGAGATCTGGCTGGATGACCTGCGCATCGAATAATTATGTGTAGCTAAAATTGTTATTATTAATTGAAACAAAATGGATCCGATTTCATTTCATTTCATTTCAATTCAATACATTTCATTTAATATGCAATAGCTCATTAACATGAATGTATAATACTTATTGGGAACTAATTACTTTGTCTCCCAGCTTCCCCTTGTTCATATTGTGCATCTAGATACATAGAATCAGCATATAAGTAGGCCAAGCTAGACGAAGCTCTCTCTCTCTGAAGCTGTGTTCCTGCATTCAATCCTGGCTTGACCTCACTGTTGCGGATCGTGCTGCGGTGTTATTTCTTATTAATACGAACGAAGAATAATATACAGCCCGGATATACAGTGTGTAAATTACTAAATTGTTATTATTTATTAGAAACAAAAAAGGATTAAATTTCATTCCATTTAAATTCAATACGATTTAATTTAATATGTAATAGCTCTTTAAAATGAATGTTTATAGTATTCATTGAAAACTAATTACTTCTTCTTCCTTCCCCTTGTACATCTAGATACATAACATCCACATACAGGACGCCGAGCTAGACGAAGCTCTCTCCCTGAAGCTGTTTTCCTGCTTTCAATCCTTGACCTCACTGCAGGGGATCAGGCTGGAGGGGCTGCGCATCGATGATGAGACCCTCGTCCGCTGGGTGGAGGCGGTCAGGGCTGTCAGGACCATGCGGGACATCGAGTGAGTGTATAATATGGTATCATTAGTTGCATTGAAGTGTGCAGATTTCGGGTCAATTATTTGCATAATTGTTTCCCGGATTGTTTCGTATAGGACGATTTATGCGAAAGATTTATAAAACAACATGTTGTGTTTTATTTTCTTTTTTTTCATTCAATGCCCTACCATTTGCAAGAAAGTGTTCTTTAATATGAGACTAGTATGACATTTCATTTCATAATCATTTCTAAATTTGATGATTTGTATTTACTTAGAAATAATAGTAATAATGAAGATGATAATAACAATAATAATAATAATAATAATAATAATAATAATAATAATAATAATAATAATAATAATAATAATAATAAATAATAAGAATAATAATAATAGTAATATACTAATAATTACGAAAATAATAATAATATTAATAATAATATTAATTAGTAATTGACAAGTTATACAATTCAATATTGATTTGTTTTGTTTACATTTGCAGTGTTAGGTATTGTTTTGAAAGGTGGGAATACATACTATCAAACGAAATCAATCGCATAATGCAAATAATTAAGTTAAATGCGAGAATAATACAGGGCAGAATATCGGAGGAAGGTAACTCGCCGGTTTCAAATGTGTAGTCGGTTTCATGCTGAACATAATACGATACATTACACGTTGTAAACACACGTCGGTACACACACAGTATACGGATAGCGATACACAGGAATGCGAGCAGTGTGTTATACACGTGACCTTGACCTACTTCTTTCTCTACGCATAATAATAGCGTGAACATAGAATGTCAATATACAGGACGTCTACTCTCAATCAGCTGTTTATGTAACATCCCACTCACTCGATTTATATATTACTCGCATTTCTTTTTGGAAACTTTGTGCACTTTCTGTATGATAACCATACATATGTAAACATTTGATTTCGAATACAAATAATTATAATTAACATTTGTTATTGAAATTTTAAAATAATGAATTATTGAGCAGCATGGTTAATAAAACTACATTGAATATTCATTAAATTGAAATGCAGCATGCTCATATATTTGTTCAAGTTGCTATTAAATATGACATCATTATTGATTCACATTCATAAGTGAAAACAATTGCTAATCATGTACAAAAACTATGCAGTGCATTGTATGATATTGACACGGTGCACATTGCTTTTCATGTTACAGCATCTATCACTGTGGTGTAGCAGAGAACGGCAGACTGCACACACACCTGAGACGCCTCCATCAGCCACTGGCACCGGGCTGTATAGCGGTGGACGTTACGGTGAGTGTTTATTTGTGCGCAGAATGTGATTCACTTACTGTTACCTCATTCCTCTATGACCCATTAGGAGTTGTGTGTATAAAATGTGTTCGTGATATTTACAACATATAGGCAGCAATGCAACATGTACAAACAGAGGAATGTCTCTTTAGCTCATTTGATGGTACTTAATTAATTGCCATCATAGTTTTTACATAATTATTTGATTTTGATTGCGGAAATTCCCAACAAATATTTTATCAGTATACATGTATAAATACGGTTACTGTAGTCCTAGGCCTATGTTACATTATAATTCGAAATAAAAAAAAATATATTTATAATCTAAAAAAAATAAATTGTGTCTTTCACTAAGAAGTTAAGATACATTGTAAGTTTTATTTTAAGTTCTCATTGTGATGATGATAATTGTATTCAGTTCCTGACATAGTAGTTGTCCCCCTCCCCTAATACTACACATGGCATTGGTACGATGTCACACTATCTGTTTACATTTGTTATTGAGCGATTGTTTCTTATACCAGTGAGTAGCTGTGACAATCTGTTCATGGTGGGGAATAATGTCACCAAGACATTATATTTATAATTATATCATTAGGGGGAGCTGGTCCCTTGTGAAATTAGCCATGCAAATGGTTTTTAAGATAATTATTTAAAGAAAATTATATAATATATCATTATACATGTACAACTAACAAATGTGCTTCTTGTGATAGTCATTATATTACCGAGGTGGGTTTGAAATACTATTACCTGAAGCGTATTAAACTGAGGTAATAGATTGACTATCACAAGAAGCTCATTCGTTAATTGTCATAAAATAGCGGATTGCATTCATCTCACGCACAATAAATGAAAATTGCTTGTAAATTTTGACATAAAACCAATCGACATTGATTGATGAAGCCAGTATGAGCCAAAACCATAGCGCATCGATCCAATACGATTAATTAATTTCATTGTTTATTTTGCGCATACAATAACAAAGACGTAGACTATACTAGACGCGAAACTGAGTGCGCACCAAAGCGCCGGCAGTTGCGCGCATACGCAATGAATGCGTACTAACGCGCCCACGGATGTGCTTATTGGCTGTCCTGGCGTACTTCATCCTCTGACCTATTAAAAGTTTGGGCGATGACATAGTGACTTATGAATAAATAAACCAACCACTCGTTTATACTCTAATTCTATGGATGAGTATTCATTTAAGTGTGCGAAGAATGTGATTCACTTATCAGATGACTCGATCTATGGCCCATTATGAGTGCTATTTATCACATAAAACAATACAAAATATACACACAGAGGATCCCCTTTTTACTTCATTGTTTGCTACTTAAACAACTTGCCATATTTATTATCTATATTTGATTTTACTGCGAGAATTCCCAACAAATATTTCATCAGTAATATATATAAATACGGGAATTTTAGGCCTAAGCCTATGTTGTATGTTTCGAAAAAAATATATGGTCGATACATATGATCTGTAAATATATAATGTTCCTGAAATAGCGATATAGACACAAATTTGAGAAAGAGAGGGCACATATTTTTCTTGATATTTGGGTGAATCACTGTATAAAGTGTACATCAGCGTGCACATAAAATAGAAGTTACGATAAGCTGTATACATGCATTACAAACATACATAACATAACAAGATTGCTCAAACGATGAGTGGTAATATTTTATCTGTGTGATGAATGCAATATCGGATCATTTGAGATTCCTAAAAACAATTCATACAGCGCTCTTGTCATGTTCTTAAGAGGTTGAATATTAATGAAACCCATTGGCCAATCCTGCATATCTCAACAGCATTACTTAGTTTAAATCGAACCCTCCAATTTAATTGGAATGTTTATAAGACTAACACGTATTGTTTCCAGTTTTGTGTGTTACAGTATATTATTGTAAAATGCTAAAAGATAATGTTAATTTTATTATGCGCTTTATGTATCGAGACTATTATAAACGAAGACATTTTTGAACATTTCTGTGTAGCCTACATTATGTAAGGCTGCAACAATCAAACGACAACATATTTCACAACACGGCATCATCATTGTTTTAAATAACGTTATTTTACTTTTTAACTACAGAATTGGCCATTAAATAAAGTTTTATAACAATCATAATCTGTTTAACAGTATCAATATTTCAATGTACATGCTCTTATTATATGTGATATAAATATTAGATAATGAAAATGCTAATGAGTTGTATCATCTTTAGATATAGTAACTAAAACACAATTGCGATATTACAAAAATAATCGAATTTTCTATCTGCCCAAGATACAAAAAAGTATACAGGTAGGAGTACGGTAGGGATACGGTAGCTGAATGTTAGGCGAAACATATTGATTGCTTTTCAATTTAAATTTTCGGAGGGGATAAGGGCGTAATTGAGCCAATGTATTACATGATATCACATTTTATATTATCATATTATCCATCTTTATATGGTATATTAAGATGTCAAACGGTGTATGCTCCGGTTTGTTACCTACTTTATACAGAGCCATATCTGATTCAATCTCTCGTGTGATTGGAATACAAATGAAAGTAATCGATTACGTCGATTTATTAATAGTTTTATATACAACTGTTCGACCAAAAATCATATGATGATAGTGCATACGTCAACGTATATAGTACACAGACTCCATGATAATATGTTTTTACAGGCAAATTTCATAGACAAAAATACCAAAATGCTATTCGAACTACCGCAATTGCTTTTGGATCGAATGGGTCGATCATCTTGATGGCAGATAGTTTGAATTTAAAGTGGACCATTTTTTGTATTAACCGATTTAAAAATCAATGATAACATCGTTATTTTTGTATCTATTCGGAACTTGTATAAAAAAAAATCATATTTTCAGTCGAAACTCAAGATGATAAAAGCATCTGTTCGGATTTAGAAAGTGCACATTTATCAGGTTGATTGTGACATCTGACTATCGTTATTTTGAGTTTAATCTATTGCCAAAGAATCCCTTCGAATCATACACATACATGTATTTATTAATATGATGGTTACGCTTGTTAACTCAAGTAGGAGAAAACGGTTTAATGTTAAATGAGGCAAAACACGTAATTCTTTTAACCCGGTGTGCTCGTTAACTAAAAGCCCCCAAAATATGAACATTATAATGCATGAAAAGGAAATTTGTTTCATACCATAACACGCTCATTTACTTCAAATAGCCAAAATATCTACGTGATATTGCCCTTTGAAATAATGTCAGCGCAGGAATCAAACTCCCTATGACATTTTTTGTATTCGTAAGGAACGTATAATTTGTTAAAAATTACTTACGAATGCAATGAATATCTTCTTAAATGATTATTCGAAAATGATAAACCCTCCCTTCCACATATTAGCGTTATGTTATATTCCATCTATTCCTAAGTTATCTCTCACTAATCTGCATAGATATTGAACTTGAAGGTACGATATGCTGAAGTGTATACGTAGGTAATGCCATTTTCTTTACCAAACGAGCCTTTTCAGCTTTTGACGTTTCTGGCGGCTATACAATAAAAACACTAGTTGCATTTCAATAGTAGACACATGAGGGTTTAAGTTGAGCACAAATTTTTAATCGTGGGACGAATTTTTCAGTAATTTTGAGCGTGCTAAAAAATGTATTCGTAGGCAACGCTTAAAATTTACCACTGGGTAAAACATTACCAAAAATCAAATGATTGCCAGTTACTTACAAAAACTCATATAATGAGTCCTGACATATGCAGCAACTTCCCATTTAAAAATAAACCAATTCGTATCAAGTCTTCATTCTAAGATTTTAACCGCTTAAAAAAACGTTAAAGAGATTTTTTTTTTTAAGTGGTCAAAAATAGCATGTTTTTTGCTCCTGTAGAAACAAAATATAAATGCAGTGGTCACAAATTTTGTATGGCGCGAAAGGTCTCGCCAGGATACATCTGCTCAAAGAAAAATCAAGATTGTAGGACCTTTCAAAAAAAATCAAATAGGTCTGAACATGCCGTGTACACTTTTCTTTGGAATCGACCATATATTTATAATTTCTAAAAGGTAAATTGTGTCTTCAAGTTCAAGTTCATTTTATTCATTTCAATCATTAAAAAATCATAAAACAATACAATCATATATAATACAAGTCCATATAAATACATATTGAAATAGGAGACTACAAAAAAGTAATCATTACTTGTAAGCAGTAGCCCCCTTCTAGACACAAATTATATAGTTTTAAACATTTGATACAAATTATACAACCGAAAAGAAAATCATACAACATACATTAAAAACCTACAGAGTACACACTCAAACACACAGACATATACACACACACACACACACACATGTACATAGGCCTGCATACGACGCACATATTGCATGGGGAAGAACATAATAATAATAATAAATGTTTCTTTTATAGCGCATTTCAAAACCTGAGGAATTCTCAATGCGCTTTACATGACAAAGACTTATAATTTACATTTTACATTTAAACTTATCTACATACATCTTTACGAGTATGAAGAGATTAGTAATCTCTTCAATTGAGCTTTGAATGCAGACTGAAGAGTGCAACTTCTAACTTCATTTGACAATTCATTCCATATACGAGGACCCTTATTTCTAACAGAATATAATATTGATGTAGTATTAACCTAGTTTAGGTAACGGTATTTATTACTTGAGCGAGTGTTATATGAATGCACTAAATTATTACAAAAGAGCATTTTAGAAATATTGTTTGGTGACAAATTATTAAAAACACACTACATTAAAGGGATCTAGTAACTTCGTTGATATGTGCAAAAAGTGATGAATGGTTGATGCAATGTATATTGTTGTTATGTCATATGTCCACAGGGTATTGTGTGATTTCGCACCACACCGGTCGATAACCCCCCGAAATGCCCAAATTCGCCCCCCAAAAAAAAAATTCGCCCCCGAAATTTGTTTGTTTATTATTTTTTTTCTGTTTTTTCTTTTTTTGATTTTCGGGATTTTTTGTGGGATTTTTCTGTTTGGATTGTGATCAAATGCTTATAAAATGATCACTTACAGCATTATAGCTTATTAGTAGCCCCTGAAATTCGAAAAAGAGCCCGGAAATTTGTAGCCCCCGAAAGTTTGGGGGACATGCCTCCCCCATACATTTGAAAGTGGAGGTGATTGTCCCTCCCACTTTTTAATATGCATACATTATACATATTTGATTCCATAGCTTAGAGTACGTATCATATAATATTACCGGCTAGGATATGCACAAAATCGCTCCACTACCTCGCATCTGTGGTTGTCCAGGGGGTAGTAGTCCGGCCACGAATATGTTTATCTATACATTAGTCAAAATATTGTCAATCAAAGTAACTGATCTCTTAGTTATTCTTGTTGGCTTATCAATCAATGGACTGAAATAATTATCTAATATACAACATTAACAATATTATGTATACACTGGCTTACTGATGAATTCCATAAATTTAGATTGAAGTCTCATAATAATAATAATACACAACATTTATTAGGCGCTTAATACGGATGTTTCTAAGCGCATTATTATTACCCTTGGTCATCAGGTACAGGTCAAACCCGCACAATTATCTTGCGCACCGTCTCAACTCCCTGGGGAGCATACTAGCCCAGCTACCCACCGGGTGCTGAAGGCTAATTAACACCTGACCAAGTACCCATTTATACTCCTGGTTAGAGAGCAGCAGTTGTGGATTAATTGTCTTGCTGAAGGACAAACGGAGTGGGCAGGGTTCGAACTCGGGATCTCGAGATCAGAAATAAATAAACATATTTTCATTTTTCAGTCACCAGTCCTTCAAGACACATAGTTATATTATCGTTACATTCTTGAATGGGTTTATTAGGGTCTCTATAAATTATACCAACAATTATATTTTTCTTGTGGTTCAATATCATTTCAATAAAAAGGGATTCACAAAGAGTATCACGTAATAATATATCATTCCGGACTTTAACATCAAATTGATTCTGAACTAGGAGTGCTACACCTCCACCCCTCCTGCCCTGTCTATCTTTGTGATAAAATGTATAATCATCCACATTAAACAATAAAGGTGTCCTATCATAAATCCAAGTTTCACTAAATCCATATATTGAAAATTGAAAATTTAATTGATGAATAAACTGATTGATAGCGTCAAAATGTTGATATAAACTACGATAGTTCAAATGGAGCATACTGAATTCATTTATATTATTACTTATTTCTATATTTATCTTAAACTCATCAGAAAGCCAATATTTGGTAAAATTTTTTGTTGCAACCAAATTATTGTCAGGATCTAATTCATTATAGTCATCATTCTCATTAACATAATTATTAGCATAAAATTGCGTATTATTATCATTAAAATTATTCTGCACACCATCAACAATTTGATGAAAATCTTTATCATTTACATCATTAAAGGGAAAAGTACATTTAGATCTATCCATGCAAAAACCATATCAATCACAACCATGCACACTAGACATAGATCCACAAAGAAACTAATAGAATGGACTAACAAATTGAAAATGTTACAATGCTAAAAGTTTTGATCTGGTATTAACAACAAAATAAAGTTCATTGGCTTGGGTGGAAATATAGATATTAAAATATAATAATAGATTAATAATCAGTGACATAAGAAATGTCACTTTCACTAAGAAATTAAGATACAGTTTTATTTTAATTTCTCATATTGATATTGATTACTGTTTTTAGTTCCTGACATAGTAGCTGCCCCCCCCCCCCCCCCCCTCCCTCCCCTTATACTATGGGAATGGTACTGTGTTCAACTTCCTGTTTCCATTTCTTATTGAGCGTTTGTATAGTAGTGTGACAGTGTTTCAATGTAGGGAATAAAGTTATCATCAAGACCTGTAATTTTAGAGGGGAAGATAACACATTTGCTTAATGTGCAGTCACATAAGGCGATAATGTTATTAGAGGAGCTGCTCCCCTATTTATATACCAAATTAAATTGATGCAATTGGTTGTCTGCATTTCTGCATCCAAATATAGATGATACTAAATATATGAATTAATACACTTCTGTGATAGGAATACAATGGGTTACCCACACTTTGCTTGTTGCACTTTATTATGTATTTAATTATTGAACCTGGAACACTATGTATGATACAATATAATCAGTATATTTTGCCATCGTTAAGCCTGTGAAATGGTAGGATGGAGTATATACTACACAGGTTAATCTCATGAAATATTACACACGTTACACATTAAAGTAATGTTTAACATTCTGTAGTTTGATGTGACCCTGAACATCAGTAATGTCAGACCGAAATATATTCTCCATATACAGGATGAATGGACTGGCGGACTTAAACTGTTCTATATCCCCCCCCCCCCCCCCCCCACCCCACACACACTGAGAAGAAGCCCCGCCGTTACGTAGGACTAGATCACATATTAAGTATATACAATGTTTAAAATATGTAGTTTGATGTGACCCTGCAACGACTATCAGTAATGTTCGACCGTAATATATTTTCCATACAGGAGAGTGATTTCAACAGATATTACTATATCCCCCACACACACTGAGAAGGAGCCGCGCCGTGACGTAGGACTAGATCACGTACCTCCCTGGCCAACATCACTGATTATGATCGAGCCAACATCTCACCTCCATATGCCACCTCTCCTGATGACCGCTGCAGTTCGTGATATCATAGTACAACAGAAAATGTATGTTTAATTAATTTGCACCCTCTAAATAAATGTGGGGACTCAGTTTTACTCTAGTCAATGAATTTCTTATTCCAGCACCATCCTGTAGACTGCTTGTGCTTCTCTGTCTTTGTTTGTCAAAGGGGTGTATCTCGAAATGGGTCATTTTGGCTTTTTTCGAATAATTATGTATAGGGGTTTTGAGGTCGACATTAACATCGAGTCAACTCTTAGAAGGGCTCGGTTTGTAATTTTCGAGCTATCATCAGTGGCCCTCTGCACCTAATTACATATTTGTGTGGTATTTTGTATGGCAACAAGTGTATCTATACATACACCCATGCCCGTGAACATGTAGGCGGGATGGGTTTTCCCCCAACAGGCTAAAACACAGCACTACCTAGTTGGCCTGATGATGTAGTCGTATTCGGCTAGACATGGGATCCCGCAAGACTTTTCTTTAATCAATCCATCGACTTCATTAAGTTTTCCAAAAGTGATATTTTATACTCTAAGCTAACAACTTTATTTTCAGCAAAACTGTTTTAATCGTTTCGACAACATTTTGATTTCCGTCGTTTTCCCTGAAAGTGTGGGTGTATATGGTAATGCGTCGTGAGGTCGCCTCCTTATGCGTTTCATGCCGTTTTGGGCTTCTGCGGGACAATGTTACAGTTGAGAGCAAATATTTTCTGAGGAAGACCCCCTACACTATCAAAACTATACATTTTCTAAAAGGAAATTTCCTAAGGAAACTAAATATGCTCTCCGAAATAACACTAGGTGTACAGTTAATTGTTCATATTAAACAAAACATTACATTTTGTTTACAGTTTTAGAGGTCAATATTTTGCTGATAACTGTTTCTAAGGTAGCTCTAGACAAGAAATTGTAATGTTTTCATGCATAGTAGACTTAGACCTATACAGCAATATAATATTGTATGGGTTTTTTTGCGGGAGATATTCTAATTCATACTTCATGAATGTTTGTTGTTTAAATAATCAATAATATTCACTAAGTAGGAGTCAATAGATGAATGAAATACAGGGTGGCCCAAAAAAAACCGGAACGGGGCACTTCCCAAAATATAGTAACGACATGACTGAGTTCATCGGATAGAGTGTCTTTTCAAATGAAAATTGATACCAAGAACAGCAATTTTGGTCGTGTAGTTTTTGTTTTAGGGCGCCATGAGAGACACTATGTCAGGGTCCATTTTTCTTCAATTTCTACTAAGCTTTTGTCTGAAAAATGACCCTAACGGCTCATCATAGAATTACGCTGCGCTCGACGCTCTCACCTTTGTTAAAGTGCATTCGACTGAATAAGCAAAGGTCCGCACAGGAAGGGGCGTAGTAGGGAGATATGACATGTAGGAGGTACACGATTGCCATGGTTCCATTAAATGAGCCTCTCCACTGATCGTGTGTGGGAATTAAATCGTGCGTTTGACAGTATTTTGTGCCAGGTGGTGAAAGGAAAAGGGGGATGTCGGGTTGGGGTATATTTATAGGGGGCAACCACCCATTTATTTCTACACGCTATCTGTGCTACGCCATTGTCAGACTGTCTAACTTTTTTACGAAGATGATGTTCACAATGAGCTATTCATCACTACAAGTAATCCCGTTTGCGAATGTGTGATAGTTTGAACTTGAAGCTTTTTGTGTTCAGTCACGTCACACGAGACGATCCACTTACTGATATTGGCCTAAAGCATCAGTCATCGCACGTGGCCTTGCCTGGTTTGTCACACTGACGCAGCCACACGGTTAAATAACCCACGAGCTTGTCTGGCGTGATGGTAAAATAAAAACAATCACATAGTTAATGTCGAAAATCACAGTAATTTGGTTATCGTTTGTAATTTCTCAAATATCGGCGTTTCTCCAAGCCATGTGGCGTAGCACATTTTGTTATTAAATGGGCGGTAATTCCCCCTAGAAATTTACCCCAACCCAACATCTTAACCCCTTTCCCTTTTACCACCTGGCACAAAATACGGTCAAACGCAGAATTTAATTCCCACACACGATCAGTGGAGAGGCTCAATTAATGGAACCATGGTAATCGTGCACCTCCTACATGTCATATCTCCCTACTACGCCCCTCCCTGCGCTGACCTTTGGTTATTCAGTCGAATGCACATTAACAAAGGTGAGAGCGTTGAGTGCAGCGTAATTCTATGATGAGCCGCTAGGGTCAGTTTTCAGACAAAAGCTTAGTAGAAATTGAAGAAAAATTGACCCTGACATAGTGTCACTCACAGCGCCCTAAAACAAAAACTACATGACCAAACTGTTCTTGGTATCAATTTTTATTTGAAAAGACATCCTATCCGATGGACTCAGTCATTTCGTTACTTTATTTTAGGAAGTGCCCCGTTCCGTTTTTTTGGGGCCACCCTGTATAGAGTAAAGCCTAAATATGATGAGCCATAATACAGTGTGATAAGTAAGCTTTAATGTGATACCAAATGTGTAGTCTTAATTTTCTTTTTGAAGATAATAAGCGTTTTTACCAAGAATTCACAAATTGTATCGGTCAAGATACCCCCATGTGCCCCCATAGAGTCTGTACAGGAAGTGGGAAACCCCCAATTTTCTATGTTTGTAATAATTTAATACAAATTTGATGTGGCAAAAACACTTTTTAATCACTTGACATTAAAGTTCAATGTTTAGCTTTCATTTGATACCAACATTGTTACTATACATCTGGTTTTGACAAAGTTATTAACGTTTTAAGAAAAATTGCACTTTGAGAGGCATTTTCCTATAGACTTTGTACAGGGGCGACGCTTCCTGCGCCACCCTCTTGCTCCAACCTTCAAATAGCTGTATCTCCACGTTGGGAAGAGGTATACCTTTCAAACTTTGCTGATAGATATCATTCTGAAAGTTCTTTAAAATGATATCAAAGTTGTTAAGAAAGGTTTTCAGGTTTTGAAACAAATTAAGAAAATGGTAGCAAAAAACTCAACATGTAACGGCGCCACCCTATTTGGAGGCGAGTTCATGACACATGACCATATGAATTCACAACAGTGATATCATATGCAGGTTTTTATTATCATTATGACTATGATCATGGAATACGGAAGAAAATGACTGGTATTCTTTTGTCTCTTGACCGACACAAGTTTAAGTACTTTGTGACCATTATTTCTCTATTGGTTATTGTAAATTTGTAATGTCAATACATTTTGTTTATCATGCGATCAACAAAATTATTTGTAATAAGTTTATTGTTGTTTTTGTTTTTTATTTGTTTTCATCTTAATCAGGGGTACATTGATATTATGCAATAATATGAAAGTATGGTTTGGGCCGGTGGGGTGTGGGTGGCGGGTGGGGGGGGGGGGGGGGGGGGACTAATGCGTGCCAGTATATCACATATTTCCCAAAATATACATACCGTGTCTAACCGTCAGGTGATCATATTGTTTATGCAGTGCTGTAGTCGAGTCCGGACTCGGACTCGCTTTTGATGGTCTCGTGACTCGGACTCGGAGCCGAGTCCCTATTTAAAACATATGGGAAAATGCTATTTCGTGGACTCGACTACAGCACTGGTTTTAAAGTGATGCTAACTGTCGCAATGTATCATACCATACCCATGATATATAGTAGACAGCTCTATGGTAACTAATGAAAGCTTTTGTTTTCTGTTCTTTGTATATTAACATTGTTAGGTGATCTTTTAAATTTTCCCCCAAAAGTAAATAATAAAGATTAGGTAGTTGAAAAAAACATTAAATGTCTGATTTGATGCTGATCTTTCGCGTGAGGTATCCGTATTCAGATGCTCTCGACTTCGGTCGGAAACCATCTATAAATGCTCCTTAACTCAATCTTAATTCATCCATGATTATCGAGATATTTGAAAATCAAAATCCATCTCTTTCTCAAATGTAACCATAAGACAAACACTACCGTACAATAGAAATGGGAAAGCCCCTATGAGTTTTGTAGACAATAAATAAGGTTACATGATCACTGCTATAATTTGTATATATTTGTACTTTTCTCGTTGCATGCCATTGTGATCTGTATATATATGTCTGTATTAATTTATACATCGCATTATGTGTGTTTACTATATTATACTATTATAGTTGTTTATATTTATTAATGTATTTATATTTATATTTGTTGAAATTCCAGTTGAGTTTAATGAAAACCAGATCGCGTTGATCAATGCGCTCTGATGAAGACCATAGTCAGATAGTAGTGGTTATGTTATTTCCCGTTTTCAATGTTTTTACTGAATGCTTTTATCTTATCTACTATTTGGAATGACTATATTTATTCATGTACACCTGAGTAAGGCAGAGAATTGTCAACTCAGAAACGAATGCACGTACAAACTGTGGAAAGGCATATGTGTGATTGTTGCCATGGTAACAAACGAAACTAAATATTCGATATAAAGAGATCATAACTGTGCAAAACAAATACACACGCAATATAAAGTAAATGTTGAGACTTTGAGATGACTGCGATAATTACAATTTCTGGAAACTAGTCGAAATAATAAGAAAATATAAAATAATCTTCACTTTATATACTTTCATTTGTATACTCTTTCATCTGTCTCATAAATCCATGTCATGTAACCTATATATTCTATGGACCTCTGCCAGGTGCAGTTGTGTCTGATGAAATACAAATCAAAGCAGCAATAGTGGATATAATGTATGGCATATTATGTTGATGTTATAACTTATGTAACATTTGTTAACTGCACACCCCAATATGTTTGTTGGTAGCTTGTCCGCTAAATCAAACCTACTGTTGTTCATGATGGCCCTGTTGCGGAAAGAGATGCAATTGATTGTAAAGTTGCAAATTGCAAATTAGATCGTGTAACTCAATGTGTAAATTTGATTGGTTGAAATGCGCACATATTCTAACTTACAATCGATTGTAAGTTACAAATTATGGTATATCTTTCGGAAACGGACCATACCTATATGACCCCCCGCCCCCCTCCCTTCTCCCCTATTGTTAACGTCATGAAAGTGAGTGTATAGAACAATTCTATTAACATTTTTTTCTGTACCGATTTACCCAGTGCGATTACGTAGAAACTCGGAGCTAAACTGATACATAGTGTTTTTATCGGAACGTATTATTGCTGGTCAATGCCATTGAAACATATTGTATGATATCATGATAATAAGGATTGCACTATATAGGTATTAACATTAATGATATATTGTATAATATAATCTTTTTTTAATCAATGTAATTTATCATCGGATAGTCAATGTGGCTTTGAGAGCTGGTGACTCCATCTTCTGTGCACTAATTGATTTTGTTTTTAAAGTTTCAAATGACTTAGATAATAAATGAATGATGTTAGGAATATGTCTTCATACGTTAGATCATAAAATTTGATTAAATACATTGTACATACAGTATATAGTGATGGAGTACGAGGTGCTTCTACAAATTACGCATCTAAAAGTGCCTCATTGATAAACTTGTTTATCATTAATAAGCTCATGTGTGTGTGTGTAACTATTTGTTTTGTCATGAATGTTTTATAATGTGTATTAATTGTGCAAAATTATAGTATTTGTATCAAGAAGGGGGCTATTGCTTATAATACAAGTTATTTACTTTTTTGTAGCATCCTACTTTCAATATGTATCTGTATTACTATGCTTGGTTTATTTTTATGATTGTAAATGGATAAAGACGAACTTGAACTTAAATTTGTTTAAATAAAATAGTTTTTAAACGTACTGTAATAGATGATTGTGTTTTTATGCACGTGTGTGTGTCTGTGTGTAAATGGTGTCTGTGTGTGTGTGTGTGTGTGTGTGTGTGTGTGTGTGTGTGTGTGCGTGTGTTCTTGTATAGCATGCAATATGAGCAGGCATGTTCTTACACACACCCACAGTTTGAGGAGATTCCGCTGTGTGAACAGCAATTTGAGGAGCTCCTCAAAAGAACATATTATTGCAAAGTCTTTCATTTGGCATAATTAGTCATGTACAGTGTCCTGGGGAAATCTCCCCAATTTACCATTCATGAGCACAGTGATGATCGAATTGCGGGTTCCCATGAGAGCACATCAAATTCATGTGTGAAAATGTTGTAGGGCGCCACTGACGTCGCCACCTCAAATTGTCCTCCCCAAATTGATGTGTCGTACAGTCCTATACCGTGCAGTAGCCAGGTACAGGTATTAAGCTAGGCCTAGGGTAGCGCCCCGGGATCGCGGTGCCGGTGGGTGCGCGCTATAGCTGGAGGCCGGCCGCCTCGAGATAGATCCGTCGGTTTTGATTTTCATCATTCTGGAGATATTTTGGTCGTTCTGTATTTGTTGACGTCAAACCCAAATCTGGCTGCGAACAAGTAGACGCGACAGGGGTAATAATATAATTGATAAGCGCTTAGAGATGATATATCAGTCGTGATAGGCGCTGTATAAATCGAGGATATTATTATTATTATATTCCGCACTCGATCGCACTGCATAGCAGCCTTGCTCAAATTGCATGGTGTTTTAGTAATAACACACACACACCTACCACACACAACGAACTCATACACCATACAACTTGAGCCAGCCTTGCTCAAATTGCATGGTGGTTTAGTTCTAACACACACACACAACACACAGCGAACTCATACACCATACAACTTGAGCCAGCCTTGCTCAAATTGCATGGTGTTTTAGTTCGAACACACACACACAACACACAGCGAACTCATACACCATACAACTTGAGCCAGCCTTGCTCAAATTGCATGGTGTTTTAGTTCGAACACACACACAAACAAACGCATACACCTTCATATTTCTCTTGACGGGGGAGGGGGGGGGGGGGGGTCTCACTTGATTTCAAGTACCCCCTTATCCCCCTCCATGATGTATAATCAAAGACATAACATAATTTTATCTTCATTATTGGGAGCAAGTGCCCCCATCCCCCAGGCCTTGTCCCCCTCCCTGATGAAAAATGAAACATAGGCATAGCTTACATAACACACATTCCATACACATTCTGCACTTTTTGACGTCAATATGTTATGTTTCCAAAACCGTGGCGTAGGCTACCGTGGTCGGACAAGTAAGGAGGGGGGGGGGGGGGGGGGGGGGGGCTCACTCAATATAAACCTCATGATTATCTTTCAGCATTAGGGGCAAATGCCCCCCCCCTTGCCCCCCCCCCCCCCTTGTCCCCCTAAATGATGAATAATTAAAGACATAAAACAAAACACACCTTAAATAATATATGCCTACACATCACATGCACATTCTGCACTTTTTGACGTCAATAATTATGTTTCTGAAACAGTGGCGTGCAGTGGCAATACAGACACGAATATTGTCATCCACCCCGTTGGCATATGAATATCATGGTGAATTTTGTGATAATAGTGTCACATTTATTATTAGTTCCGTCTTTATCGCACTATATACGTTTTGATACTAAATCATTTATGTTGGTATAAATCATTCTTCAATTCTCTTCCTGGCATTGAAACACATATAATATGTTATCACATTTCTTCGTGGCATGTATAACCATCACTATTCAGTGTCACAACATGCACGATCGACGTTACGCAATGTTTGACTTAAAATATCATTACTCTCGAGTGAACATTGAAATGGCAAAATAAAGCATCTATTTTTTTTTTTAAGTTAACCCTAATAAGGCAGGGGGGCTATTATGCCCCCCATGCCCCCCCCCCCCTCCCTCCTCCGCGATTTTTCTGATTGCTCCGGAACGCATAGAGATGACGCCCTGCTGCTTGATGACTTTTTTCGTTTGGGTCTTGCTCATTTTAAAAACAAAGTTTTGAAAATCGGACATACCATTACAAAGACACGTGACCTTTTATCTATGCATGTCCACCAGAAAATCGCTCAATTTCGTGATTTGTGTACAAAACATACGGAAATACGAACAAATATTCGTAAAAGAGATATATCAGGTTTTTGTTAGGGTTTTTTTTAGGGTTAAAGGGGTAGTACAGTTTGTTAAGGCTGAACCTTAGTAACCAAAACTGGACAGTAACATTATAACTAATAGTTATAACTCCACCATGCTCGAAATGTATACAAAATTACAAACGACTAAGTAAAAATCCCGTTATCATTAAAAAAAAGAGCCATTAAAACACAAGAGGGCGCTTTCTAAAAAGGCATTGGTTTTCAACCATTTTTCATACAAATTTATGCATGTGATGTTTTATTGAAATAATGATTAAAAAAGAGAGATATTAAGTTATACATATTGGAAACAAGAGGGGTCACTAAAAAGCAGTGCTTGTACAAATGTGGACCCCTCAGATAATAATGAATACTTAAATTAATACAAAAGTGAATTAATTACTACAAACGAAACTAAAATATAGGAAAAAAGGGATGCCAACAGAGACGAAAATATGACAAGAGAGAACATTACATGACAAAGAATAGAAGAAGACGGTAACGATACACACAATAGACACTGCAAAAAGGAGAGGAAAATAAATGAGATATCGGAGGTACAAAAATAGTACAAAAGGATGAGCAGCATGTGGGGTTGAGAAGAAGCTGGGGAAGAAGAATTGCGCTTACGAAAGGAGATATGCATGAGAGGGCACAATAAAAAAACATATCAAATTACATTTTGAGTCAGCGAGTAGAAAAAGACCTTGTTTAACCAAAAAAGGGGAAAAAGGAAGAATAAAAGAAGACTTGAGGACGGGGAAAGAATAAATGGGCATTATAATTAATGTTGTTCATAAGATTGTAATAAAAACAATTTCAATTTTTGTCTTCAAAATATTAACTATGGAGCATTTTTTACTTCATTACAAGAGAGGTAAATGAAATTCTGCAGAATATCTTGTTGGGTAATTATGGACTGAGCTAATTTTAACAAACATTTCTTGAAAAACAGATGGCAACATATTATTATTATTATAAGTATACATAATTGACCAAGTTGAAATAAATATAAATCTTTAACCTTTAAAATATTATTTTCAAAAAACAAACCGTCTGTATGGCAACGAAATGGGGAATTACAAATAAAACGAATAACCTTCTTTTGTAATAGCAAAACTTTATCTAATAACGTTTGATGCGTGTTGCCCCAAACTAAGAGACCATAATTCAGATATGGGAGTATCAAAGAACTATACAGCATACTTAATGAATTCAAAGGAAGACATGTCTTTACTTTATAAATAATACCAATATTTCGAGAAGTAATTTTACAAATATTGTCAATATGATATTTCCAAGACAGGTTATTATCAACCGTTACACCCAAAAATGTAATAAATGAAACACACTCCAATGGGGTGTTTTCCAAAACTATATATATTAGCAGGCAACGAATCTATAGATTTAATAAACAACATATATTTATTTTTCTGGATATTCAAAGATAATTTGTTCGCTCGTATCCACAATAAAAAATTAATCATTTCAATATTAACTATTTCAACTAATCTATAAGGATCATTGTGAGAAAAAAATAAATTTGTGTCATCAGCAAAAAGTACGAAAGACAATATATATCAGATGATCGACAAAAGTCATTAATGTATAAAATAAATAAAAGTGGGTCTAATAAACTACCTTGTGGAGCACCACAATTTATATTACGGAAATCTGAAGAGTTATCATTTAAAAATACATGAAAGAACCACTCCAAGGCCATCCCACGTATACACCATAATGTGAAAGTTTATAAAGTAGAATATAGTGGTTAATCGTGTCGAAGGCCTTGGAGAAGACCAGGAAAATGCTGCTATTAAAAAGTGCTGCTTATGGTTGATAAAATGTGATAATGTAGAGTCATGTGCAGTATCTAATGAGCAATATGTCAAAGTTACACAGAATATACAAAACATGGTCAAGAAAGAGAAATACGCAAACAGATATAATAATAATAATAATATACAAAAACTTCATAGAGAGTCGTTGGTGTGCTTTACAGTGAAATTGGTGGAATTATTGACAAGCTAAAACTATTTTATTTATTTTGTCAGTAAGATGAAAACCGTTACAAAAACATGAAAGGAAAACAAAACGCTGTTATTTTCTCTAACTGTTACTGATCAGTGCATTATTAGGACATTCTTTGAAAAGTGAAACTTTTTTGGACAAAATGAAGTTTTAATTTGAATTACTCTGTTCCATTTTTTTAAAGACTAATGTCCAAAGTTGTACAGTTAATTGAGATATGATCATACTTATTTCCATAAATTAACACAATATTGAATAAATCTAAACTCAGAAAATGATATTACGCAAACTTATACCTCTTATACTCCAGTAAATGTTGATACCAACTTCGTGAAAATTGGAACTAATGTTATTTTCTAAACTTATATTTGTAAAGTCAAATGTTCCCATTCATATTTTACATGTGCGTGACTGACCCAAAATGTCACACGAGTGACCAGACATCCCCACACGATTATTTCATATAAAAACTGTTTCAGATAATGTTGGTTCTTCACTACCTTCATATCTTTATCAGTTGTCTGATAATACATATGAGTATTATCGCTTTTCGTAATTCGCAGTATTTCCTAAATGAAATTGAGATGACAAAAATGAAAAAAAGTGTTCCCGCGCTAAGTCACACACGTGACCGACGTGACCGACGCATTTGATCTCTGACCTAGGGTAACACAATTCTAATACAATCTCTTGTATAATATGCCTGAAAGTCTTCAGCATATATGAGTCATATATGAAGTACAAGTCATCATACCTGTAATATTTACTAAAATATTAGCATCACATACAACATTTTTCATATTAAAGGTTATACACAAAACTAAGAATAACCCTTTTGCTGTGACGTCTAGTATAGGTTTCCCGTCCAATTTAACACTTTTTCCATTAAACAGAGAAGCTTAGAATACACAATACACCGCTCTTTGGGAAACATAATTATTGAAGCCAAAAAGTGCAGAACGTGCACGTAATGTAGGCTATATATATTATGAAAGATATGTTTCATTTCATGTCTTTAATTATTCATCAGGGAGTGGGAAAAGGGGGTACTTGAATTCGAATGAGTACCCACCCCCCCCCCCCCCTCCCCCATCCTTACTTGTCCGACCCACGACCACGATTGTTGACGTCAAATAATGCAGAACGGTGTAATAATGCATGTAAGATATGTTATATTTTATGTCGTTGATTATGCATCTGGGATGGTGGTTAGGGGGGCACTCTCGCCCCCAATAAAGAAGATAATCATGAGGTTGAAAGTGAGTGAGCATCACCCCCCCCCCCCCCCCTCCTCCACCATCTGTCCGCCCACGCCATACAACCGTTAAGGTAAAACAAACCGTGACGTCAGAAAATACAGTACTGTATTATACTGTATACATTATAAAAAATTATGCAAAACATATTTTATTTTATGTCAATAACTAGGTATTAAGGAGGGGAATTAGGGGGGAGGGGGAAACATGATAATGACATCAAGTAAGCCCCACCCCTAGTTTTGTTTACCACGCTACGCCACTGTTTATTGTAACATAAGCCGTGACGTCAGAAAATACAGTACTTTGGATGCAAAATAAATTGTATTTCATGTCAATAACGAGGCATCAGGGAGGGGAATTAAGGAGCACTTGCCCCGCACTTGCTCCAATAATAAGAGAATTATGAAGAAGAAATCAGGTGAGCCCCCACCTCCACCCCCCCCCCCCCCCCCCCCCATCAAGAGAGATATGAAGAATAAATCAAGTGATCCCCCACCTCCAGCCGCCATCAAGAGAAATATGAAGAAATCAAGTGAGCTCCCACCTCCACCCCCCCCCCCCATCAAGAGTAATATGAAGAAGAAATCAAGTGAGCCCCCACCTCCACCCCCCCCCCCATCAAGAGAGATATGAAGAATAAATCAAGTGATCCCCCACCTCCAGCCGCCATCAAGAGAAATATGAAGAAATCAAGTGAGCTCCCACCTCCACCCCCCCCCCCCTCCCCCCCATCAAGAGTAATATGAAGAAGAAATCAAGTGAGCCCCTACTCCACCCCCATCAAGACAGATATGAAGAATAAATCAAGTGATCCCCCAACTCCACCCGCCATTAAGAGAAATATGAAGAAATCAAGTGAGCTTCCACCTCCACCTCCACCGACCCCCCCCCCCCCCCGATCAAGATCACATCCACCCCCATCAAAAGAACTTTGAAGAAGAAATCAAGTGAGCCCCAACCTCCCCCCATCAATAGAAACATAAAGAAGAAATCAAGAGAGTCCCTACCTCCACCCCATCAAGAGAAATATGAAGAAGAAATCAAGTGAGCCCCCACCTCCCCCATCAAGAGAAACATAAAGAAGAAATCAAGTGAGCCCCCACCTCCCCCCCCCCCCCCCATCAAGATAAATATGAAGAAGAAATCAAGTGAGCCCCCACCTCCCCACCCCCCATCAAGATAAATAAAAGAAAAACAAATCAAGTGAACCTCACCTCCCCCACCCCTATCAAGAGAAATATGAAGAAGAAATTAAGTGAGCCTCCATCCCCCCATCAAGAGAAATATGGAGAAGAAATCAAGTAAGCCCCGCCCCCCTCCCCCCCATCAAGAGAAATATAAAGAAGAAATCAAGTGAGCCTCCATCCCCCCATGAAGAGAAATATGGAGAAGAAATCAAGTAAGCCCCGCTCCCCCCCCCCCCCCATCAAGAAAAATATAAAGAAGAAATCAAGTGAGGCCCCGCCCCATTAAGAGAAACATGAAGATGAAATCAAGTGACCCCCCCCCCCCCGCCAAGATATTGCATGATGAAGTAACAAAGAGCTGTGACTTTTATTTTTAAAATGTGAAATATTAAAGAGATAATTGAGTAATGGTCAAACTTAACTTAACCAAAACCTGCACCATTACGGTACACAATAATAGTTATAACTTCACCATGCTCGAAAAGTATACACAATTACAAACGACTAAGTAGAACCCTGTTATCATTCAAAAAGAGCCGTTACAACTCAAGAGGGCACTCTCTAAAAAAAAATTGGGTTTAGCCATTTTTTAATACAAAATTGTGCATTTAATGTTTTGTTAAAATAATGATTCAATATATATATATCATCAACAACTTTTTAAAAACCGATTCAGATTTTGTTCAAAGTAGTCTTTAAGCATTTTAAAAAGATTTTCTAAAAAGTCAAAATATCCCCTGGTGCAGAATTGTTGAATAAATATATGTTTATGGATATATCAGACGTTTTTGAACCGATTTTGTTCAAATAAAGTTTTTTCTGTCATTAAAATTGTATGTTCTTCAAATTTGACAGTCAGTTTTTTCATTATCTCACCAAAAATATATTTTGTGAAGTGCCCCTCTATACCAACACTCAACTATCCCTTTAAGTCAATTATTTTTGTTCCAAAAGGGGTTAGATCAAAATATAAAAATTGATAGAAAATTATCCCCGACACCTAGATTTTTCTTTAGCGTGGCAAGTCATTCCTATGGCAAATGAAGGTGGTTTCTTGTGGGAGAATTATCATTATCTTACAACTCTGTATACCTGAGATATTTACAAATCATAACCTTTCTCAGAACTTAGTTTTGTGGATCTAACGCCTTTTGGAAAGGAACTCTTCATTTGATTCAAACAATTGGAAGATAGTGCGATAATAAAAAAAAAAAACATACTACATGCACAGTATGTGATGTCAACACATCATGATATTATTTGAATTTGCTACCAGGCATAATGTTTATCTGTTGGACTTTATTGTACTGTTATCTGAAATTGCTTTAATTCAAGTTTCATGAGTCTGGTCTCTATTTAGGGCGGATCTAGCTTTTTGATATGGGAGTGGGGGTGGTTTTACCCAATGACGATCGTCCACAAGCCACTAAGCGGCTAATTTTTGTTGCTATTTTGAACCCCCGTAGGTGATTTTTGTTCATTTTTGTTCACTTTTGTCCATGAGCCGCGAAGCGGCGAATTCTTTTTTTTCGGACTTTTTTCACTGATACATTTTCACTTGGCAGCCCAAGGGGGGGGGGGGGGTTAAACCCCCTAAACCCCCCCCCCCCCCCCCGTAGATCCGCCACTGCAGCTATTGCTAATTACCATGTCCAGAGTTATGTGGCTCAAGGTGTCTGGCATTTGAGCTATTTGCTGTGTGATGTGTTAGAACTAAAGCACCATGCAATTCGAGCAAGGCTGGCTCAAGTTGTATGGTGTATGAGTTCTTTGTGTGTGTGTTAGAACTAAAACAGTAAAACACCATGCAATTTGAGCAAGGCTGTCTCAAGTTGTATGGTGTATGAGTTCGCTGTGTGTTTTGTGTGTGTTAGAACTAAAGCACCATGCAATTCGAGCAAGGCTGGCTCAAGTTGTATGGTGTATGAGTTCTTTGTGTGTGTGTTAGAACTAAAACAGTAAAAACACCATGCAATTTGAGCAAGGCTGTCTCAAGTTGTATGGTGTATGAGTTCGCTGTGTGTTGTGTGTGTGTTAGAACTAAAACACCATGCAATTTGAGCCAGCCTCCATGCAATTTGAGCGAGGCTGGCTCAAGTTGTATGGTGTATGAGTTCGCTGTGTGTTGTGTGTGTGTTAGAACTAAAACACCATGCAATTTGAGCAAGGGTGGCTCAAGTTGTATGGTGTATGCAGGGGCGTAGACAGGGGGGGGGGGTGAGGGGGATGCATCCCCCTCACCTCACAAGGTGGGATGACATGTACAATCATCCCCCCCCCCCCCCCAGGTTTTAGGGAAGGATATTTTTGTTCTGTATGTATCTGTATACGAGTGGCAAGAAAACATTAGTTGTATGAGCTAAGGTGGGGGCGGGGGGTGGGAAGGGGTTTCCCCCCTCCCACGGTAGGGAGCTCAGTTGCAAATTTGGACTCGAAATAATGCAATCTGGTGCATACCTTCGAAGGAAATTTGATAATACTTAATTATAGAAATCATCACCATCTCCCCTACACACACACACACCAGAAATACACTTACATCGTCCGTCTGCCGTCCGTGCATGTCTATAGATACTTGGGGGAGGGGTTGTGCCCCCTCCCACGTGGAGACATTTTGGAAATTGGTGTTTAAAATATCACTGTGTAAGTATGGTCATAATTGTTGCAGTTATATAATTTATTATGTATTTGTAAGATTTTTAGAAGATTTAACTTCTAAACAAAGTGGGGATTGTTTGTCTTGTACAGGCCACCCCTGAATTAAAAAGTGGGGGATATATCCCCCCCCCCGGGGGGGGGGGGGGTAATCAAATACTTGTCGGACGGCGTGTGCGGCTGAGACCTCCGAACAGGCGAGCCGGAAGTAGTTTTGGATTGGGGGGGGGGGCAAAACCCCAAGGGGGCTCACAATGTTTGTGTGTAGGGGCTCATATGCCCAACCATACTCTGGATTGCCAACTTTGAGCTAGATGTGAGAGTGAGAAATTGCGTGGGAGCGAAGCGTTTTTGGACTTGAAATTGTGCAATCTGGTGCATACCTAGATAAGGAAATTCGGCTGTATTTGGGAAAGCGTGATATGATTCGATCGACCAAAAAGTTTTAATATATTTTTCACGTAGAAAACAAATAATTGACACACTAATAAATATGTACCCCAAAACACACACATAAAAACTTAATCCATATTTATGCAACATTATATATGATCCAACAACACACAGCCGATAATGAGTCCCGAGGGTGCGAAGCGCCTGAGGACTGGGGCAGGGAGGGAGGGAGGGGAGGGTTTGGAAGGGGGTATCCCCCTCCCACGGTAAGAAAGATTTTGCATTTATGGACTTGAAAAATTGGGCAATCTGGTTCATACCTAGATAGGAAATGTATCTGGGAAAGCGTGTTATGATTTGATATATTTTTCACGAAGAAAATAAATAATTGATGCACTAATAATATATGCACCCAAACTCACACATAAATATTGTATTTAGTGTCCTCAACAGTTCCAACATAAACCATATGGCGCATGTATGATCTAACAACATGGCCTACATCCAAAAATGAATCCCGAGGGAGCAAATCGACCGAGGGCTTGGGCAGAGCCAGAGTGGGAGGGTTTGGAGGGGGTATCCCCCTCCCACGGGGAAGATTTTGCATTTATGTACTTGAAATGGCGCAATTTGGTGCACTTCATGCCATACCTGTGAAGGAAATTTAGAAACTCTCATCAGAATGTTTACAACAAACTGAGATAATCTGTTCGCACGCGAAGCGCGCAGCGAAATTGAAAATGGGTGTATGAACTATTTTTTGAACGTTAGCTAATACTGTACATTTGATTTAGTCTTTATCACTCTTTTTTTATTTTTGGGAGGGGGGCATTTTTGGTTTGGAGGGGGGCAAATTCCGTTTTGCCCCCCCCCCCCCACACTTTTTGGATTGGGGGGGGGGGGGGGGCGGCTGCCCCCCACTTCCGGCGCATATGCCTCCGAACCCATACCCACATCCAAGGGTCCTTTTGCTGTAATAGGTACCCATGTCTAAGGATTTTTGTGAAAACTTGACCTATGTCTAAGGATTTCGAACTTTAAACATTAAATGTTTAATTTTTTTCTGTAATATAAAACAATGGCCAATCATTTTGCAGTTTTTGATTAAATTCTTCATTAGTAAACTGTACCATACTACAGGGGTGGCGCCAGGGTATTTCTTAGGGAGGGCAAAAGTTATACTTTGAGGGAGCGAAGCGCCCGAGCGAGGGAGCGAAGCCACCTAGCGGGGGGGTGGGGGGGGGGGGGGGGTGGGGGGGTTGGGAGGGGGGTGTCCCCCCCTCCCACACCAGGGAACTTTGGCAATATAAACACCCGAGGTTGTGAAATATTATGTATGCTAGCGAGCGGAGCGAGCTTGAAAATTTTAGCAATTTCACATCGGCAAATTCCAACATCCCGGAGAAAATGAGGGAGAAAAGAGGGAAAAGGAATAAATGAAAAAAGGCACCAAACATGTCTAAGGATCTTTCTTGAAAAAGTCACCCTTCCCAGCGGCACATCCCCGTATACCCACTATATACTTGAGGACCCCCCCCCCCCCCCCCCCCCCCCCCCCCGCCGGGTATCCCCTATAATTCGAGATCATACGCCCGTGGACACACTAAAACACACGCTGTTGATCCCATGTGTATCTCATATAGTGGAACTGTTGTTTCTGGCGTATTTTCGTATGGTTAGGTGGATCTGTAAATGATGCGCTTGATGTAGAAGGATCGTTTTCAAGATGGGAGCAAATGGTTCTCAACATTATCTTACCCTTGCTTTGATGGATCTCTATTTGGGGTGCCCTTTTACTTCAAAATGTTCTGACAAGCCATGCAAAAAATCATCAGAATTGTTTTGTTTATTTGCTGATCCTCCTCCCCCCCCCCCCCCCCCCCCGCCCCCCTCCCAGACGTACCCTCCCCCCGCTCAGTCACTTCGGTCCCTCAGGCTTGGTCGCTTCGCTCCTTGCAATGTCTCACTCTCACATCTGGCTCAAAGTTGGCAGCACTGCGAGTGTGGTTGGGCATGAGCCCCTACACACACAAAATCGTGAGCCCCCAGAGGTTTTGCCCCCCCCCCCCGCAATCCAAAGCTGCTTCCGGCCCGCATGTCGCGACCATCTTCACATCCAACCCCCCCCCCCCCCCCCCCCACTGTGCCACTTGGTCTCGAAATATTTCGGCAGGTGGTCTCGGCCGCGAACAAATTGATCTCGGTCCGGTGAACGGCAAATCACCCCCCCCCCCCCCCCCCGGTGTAAGAACCTGTCTACGCCACTGGGTGTATGTGTGATGTGTGAGTTAGAACTAAAGCACCATGCAATTTGAGAAAGGCTGGCTCAAACTGTATGCTGTATGAGTTCGCTGTGTGTTGTGTGTGTGTTAGAACTATTAAAGCACCATGCAATTTGAGCGAGGCTGGCTCAAATTGTATGGTGTATGAGTTCGCTGTGTGTTGTGTGTGTGTGTGTTAGTACTAAAGCACATGCAATTTGAACGAGGCTGGCTCAAATTGTATGGTGTATGAGATCGCTGTGTGTTGTGTGTGTGTTAGAACTTTTAAAGCACCATGCAATTTGAGCGAGGCTGGCTCAAATTGTATGGTGTATGAGATCGATGTGTGTTGTGTGTGTGTTAGAACTTAAGCACCATGCAAATTGAGCGAGGCTGGCTCAAATTGTATGGTGTATGAGATCGCTGTGTGTTGTATGTGTGT
>JBAMJV010013239.1:0-26786 GCA_037951105.1 Echinarachnius parma
CGGCGGCGATGAAGCGTCCAGCGGAGACGGGGGCGAGTGAGGGGCAGCGGTTCCGCGATGGGCAACGGCTCAGGAGGAGAAGGAGAAGGAGAAGGTGGAGATTATCCCCCTCAGCCACCCATCGTTTCATTGTCCCCCATGACAATACCGGAGGAATTCACAGCCTGTTCCACTCATCGCTGTCCCAAGGAATCCAGTCTTTCCAAAGTTTATTAAAAATACTTGAGGTGCTGTGTGATTACGATAAAATTAAATTGATAAATACAAATTATGATTATGTCATGAAATTGTATAATATTAAATTGGATTGTTTTATTTTATATGTTTATCAATTTCATGATGATCCATTTTGTAGGGGGTAGATTTGGTAAAATTCTGGATGTGGCCTTGCTAATACTTAGGTATGTAACTTTTAAATAACTATTAAATTAACTCAACTATATTTAAAGCATTTGTCTAGATGTCATCATGGTCATGCAGTTTGTTAACTTTCAATTGTCCCACCAAGTCTTCTGTCTCTCATTTATTCCTGCAAAATTATTAGAGGATTGTTCTCACATGTGCATATCAATTTGTGTTTTGTGCATTTTCCTCTAATTGTAAATCTTTTTTACAGGTGACCAACAAACCCTTGATAGACATCTTAAGACGAAAGCTACGCCTCTCCCAGCCATATGCAGGGAGTTTTCTTGAGGAAAGACGACAAGTAAGTCCGGGCTCGAAATGAGCACTGGCCTGATGCCTTGCCCCAGGGCTGCCCAAGGTTGCTTATAAATATGTGACCGGATATAGCAAAACCTGGCACTTTTCAATAATTCATGTTTTGAAGAAATGGGGCATTTTAAGTTCACACAATGTGTGTAAAAGTTGAAACCATCATATCTTCGCCAATTATAGACCAATTAGTTAGATGCCCCAGGGCCACCACAAAGTATGTCTAATTTACTTGCCCGACTGGACAACTGAGATAAACCAAATTTGTTATGTTTCTCTTTGTATTTGGTCACTCAAATTCTACTTTTTTGGCAAGCAATTTTTGACAAGACGTCTTGGCCTATTCTACTTGCTTGACTTGGCCACCAGCAAGAGAAATTAGCGTGTTCCTTTTGAAATTCTGACATCCCCATAGACTTTGTACAAAGCCCACCCGGTTCCCGTAAAACAGGTTAAAAGTAATGTCAAAGTAACTTTACTTACTAGGTACAGTAGTCACATAATTATGTTTATTCTTTTATTAGTGCTCATGAACGTTTGTCTGTATTGGTATTTCGTAAGAAGGAAAATTTGTAAACTTTAGTTCACGATACGAGTATATATCTCCGTATTCTTCTTAAAACAAACTTTTCCCCGTTTGATTTTAATTTCATGTCATGTTATGTTTCATTACACAGGGATGAGATGGATATGGAGATTGAGGTTGTACCCAACCTGGATTCGGTCTACTCCGTTGGAACGTTTGTCCAGATCCATGAGATGCAAGACCTTGGAGACCGTCTGCGTCTGGTGGTCATGGGGCACAGAAGGTGAGACCAGGGACCTTGAAACAATTGGGAGAGTTTTTGTTTTTTACCCTCAAAGCATCAACACTTTGTCTTTGAGTACTATCATTAAGTAGTTCTTGAGGTGTGGGTGTTAAGGCATACACTTTTAAAGGGGAGAAATGGGTCTTTCAGAGGTAGATAGCTATTGATATGTTATGTAATATTCTTCAATTCTGTCTCCTTCTTAACCCGTTCAGGACTGATTGATTATGCTATAACATGCATTCTCCATAGACCCAAGCCCGAATATTTTCGGGACCAGTCCTGAATGGGTAAAATCTAGAATCCTGATATCAGGCAAAGCTGAAGACGCCTAAGCAGAAAAAGGCGCTGCCAGTGACAGGGGAGGAACTCATTGACAAAGCAGAGAATATGAGTGAGGAGACGAGGACAGACGGACACGAGGGAGAAGGGAGAGGGGGCAGAGTTAAATAGCTATTAAATTGTTCTCCTTTCTTTGATCTAGGATCATTATATCAGGAATAGCAGAAGATGCACAAGCTGAGGAAGGTGCTGCCAGTGACAGGGATAAACTCATTGACACGGGAGAGACAGGTCCTTTGGAGGATGGAGGGATGGGAAGAGATAGATAGCTATTGACAATTTGAAATGTAACATTCTTCGTTTCCAGCTCTTCTTGATCTAGGATAAAGATATCAGGCATCGCTGAAGATGCCCAGGCAGAAGAAGGCGCTGCCAGCAACAGGGAGGAACTCATCGACAAGGCAGAGACTATTAGTGATGAGACGGGAGAGACAGGTCCTTAGGAGGATGGAGGGATGGGAAGAGATACGTAGATAGCTATAGACAATTTGAAATGTAACGTTCTTCATTTCCATCTCTTCTTGATCTAGGATAAAGATATCAGGCATCGCTGAAGATGCCCAGGCAGAAGAAGGCGCTGCCAGTGACAGGGAGGAACTCATCGACAAGGCAGAGACTATCAGTGATGAGACGGGAGAGACAGAGACGAGGGAGGAGGGAGAGGGGGCAAAGCAGGGGGCAGAGAAAGGGGCAGAGAAGAGGGCAGAGAGTCAGAAGAGGGTAGACAAGGAAGCCCTGCTTCCCCCCGAACAGGTGCTGATGGTGGAGGTGGACAACGTGAAGCATCAGACCTTCAAGAGCAACGAGGAAGTCAAGGTTAGAGGGAAATGATCCACTGTGTATGTTTGCTTGTTTATGTATTTATCTGTTTGTTCATTCATTCAATTTCTCAGAAAAATGTGTGAAGTCAAGATTAGGTCAAAATAAATAGTCAAATTTGTCAATTTATATATGTATATATATTGATCAATTGAATATGAATATTGTTATCACTATTGAAATGCGATGGCATGTATGTTATGGTTATAATCTGTTTATTGCTTTCAATGCTATTGATATATATCTTTCATGTTATCCTGTTTGCTCTATTACAGGCCTTAACTGCTGAAGTTGTGAAGACTATACGAGACATCATAGCCCTGAACCCGCTCTACAGGTACCGTATGAATACTTAGACTAATTTGGAATCGGTTCATTTCACAAACCTGGGGGGTGTTTCACAAAGATCCTAAGTTGATCTTAGCACTAAGATGGTCTTAAATATTATGGAAAGCCATTAGTGTCTTGAAACAGTTTTATAAAAGTCATGTTGAAATGCATAAAATGTTGATTCAAATCATATATATTTTCTAATTATCAAAGAGATTCATAATCTTCACATAAAATTCATGAAATCTCTTTGATAATTAGAAAATATATATGATTTGAATCAACATTTTATGCATTTCAACATAACTTTTACAAAAATGTTTCAAGACACTAATGGCTCTCCATAATATTTAAGACCATCTTAGTGCTAAGATCAACTTAGGATCTTTGTGAAACACCCCCCTGGCATGCAGCATCCTTCAGTTAAATACATGTACTTCTTTACATACTCTGATCAAACTCCAGGTGTGAAAAATGGGGGCTTAGCAAGAATATATTCCTTTAAAAGTTTGAACACTTGGTCAAGGCTGCTGATATATACAGTATGTGAACGGCTATAGCAAAACCCGGCACTTGTCAGTAATTCATGTTTTGAAGAAATGGGCATTTTAAGTTCACACAATGTGTGTAAAAGACCTATGATTGTAAAATTGAAACAATCATATCTTCGCCAATTAGTTAGAACAAAACTTCATATGAAAGCTTGCGATGCGGCCTTTCTAATGGTGTGAACATCTACATTTTGATTTTTACCGACAAAGAGCCGGGTTTTGCTATAGCCGGTGACAATACTAATTTTGCTTTGAGTGCAGTAAAAACTTTATTGTAACAATACTTTAAATTAAGACAAAAACACATGTATCACTTAATTAAGCCTACACAGAACACTTTAACAATAGATGGGACTGTTCTTGAATATGTATGTATAAATTTAAGTATTTAGCGCTATTTATGAAACTATATTATTATTATTATTATTATGTTCAACATTTTCATTTTGTTCCGATCACAGGGAGTCTGTTGCACAGATGATCCAGGCTGGACAGCGTGTGATAGACAACCCCGTCTATCTCAGTGATCTAGGTAATCATGATTATGAGAGTTGAAATTCTCTCTTGCATTTATATTGCATTCAAGAAATTCAAAATTTATTTTTGTTATATATTCCACTCCAAATTATGCAGTATCAGTATTTGTGTGTATATTATAATATTCATCCCTTGAATAGCTTCATCTGATTGGTATATCAACATGCCCATTTAGAATTTGTAGTTATACAATTAATAATTAACTTCAGTAAGGCTTTTGTATGCAAGTTTTGGAGAACTTCACACTTATTCTTTCTTTACCGTGATTATACCGAAACTGTACTATACCAAACAGTACTAATGAGTATTTGTAATGTCTAGACACTGTAAATGTTTTTAAATCTCATTTTACAATTTACCCATTTAGATAAGGTAAAATCTGTGTTTAGTGACCACCTAGTAGAAACAAAAGAGTGGCCACTATTAACAAGTGAGCTCTATAGGCAGGTTCCATAACATTGTTCTTCTCTGCTGGGAATCATGTTTGGTGGCCACTATATAGGCAGGTTGGCTGCTATAGACAAGTGGTTGCTCAAATAAGTTTGATTGAATGTAAAAGCTCACATTTCCTTGATTATGATACTTGTGTTATTGAGAGTATCTTGCACTATTTTTTGATGTTGTATTTGTTTCTGTTCAGGTGCTGCCTTGACTGGGGCTGAATCTCAGGAACTCCAGGAAGTTCTAGAAGAGACTGATGTGAGTTATTAACGCAGTTAAAAACATAAATGGAAATAAAGTATCAAATTAAAATTTAAAATAAACATGATATACAACCATTTTAAGAAACATATCTTTTTCCTTTGTTGCCCAGTTTGGCAAATGTAAAACCAAAGCTTCTTCTTGAAAAATAAGTTACTTGATTCCTGAATCTAGCCCCCCCCCCCCCCCCCTCCCCTCCAAAATGGAAAAGTGTGTGGTATTTGGTTGGCTGGTTGCCCATTTGGGCAAATGTCTGTGACCTGAACCCATTTGTTGTGGTCCCGGGCCAATGCTAATTTTGAGCCCTACTTAGGGTTTTATTTAGGTGAAATGTGTTGCGGTTCAATGGAATTGTAATGGTTGTGGAGGGTACGCAAAACAACTTTGAATGTGTATTGTTATTGGAGACTACTATTTAGGTGACACTCAGTGAATACTGTACATCTGATCATTGAATGTAAAAACAAATAATTTGAGTTGTGTAATTAAAGTATACACTTTAATTGTGTATTGTTTGGGAGGGCTGTATTAAAGTGAAAATCTGTGAATCCTGTACATCTTATCACTAAATGTAAAAACAAATAATTTGAGTTGTGTAATTAAAGTATACACTTTAATTGTGTATTGTTTGGGAGGGCTGTATTAAAGTGAAAATCTGTGAATCCTGTACATCTTATTATTGAATGTTAAAACAAATAGTTTGATTGTCATTATATTTCTTTGTGTGTTACAGATACCAAAGCGTCTTCTGCTTGCACTCAACCTCCTGAAGAAGGAATATGCGCTCAGCAAGCTACAGCAGAGACTGGGGAAAGAGGTAAGGACATTTTGAATTGTTTGTAAATTCTGTATTTATTTGTGGTTGTTGATTTTGAATTGTATCCCTTTGGAGGATCCCTAACACATTTTCTTGGGAAAATGGTGGTCCTAAGAATGTGCCTATCCCTCATTCTGAAGGTTAAATACAAAGCCAAGTTGCTAACATTGAATGTGACTTTAATGTGGTCTGAAGGTCGAGGACAAGATGATATCGGCATGCAGGATCTACATGCTTCACGATTAGCTGAAACCTGTTATATTGAAAGTCACTTTCATTCTTTTTGAAGGTCGAGGACAAAGTCAAGTTGACAGATGTGAAGTAATGCTAACATTTAACAACTTTTTTTTTTCAAGGACAAGAACAAGGTCACATGACTTACATGATGCTTCAGGGGCAGCTGAAGATCCAGCATTGAAAGTTAAATTCTACACCAAATCCAAAAAAAGAGAAGAATGTAATAAGTCCCTATCTTACTCTGAATGTGAATTTCATTCTCTCTGAAGGTCAAGGACAAGGTCAAGTTGGCAAACGGGATGTACAGTATGCCCCAGGAACAGCTTTAAAAGTTGAATTCTGCCCGCTAAATCAAACACAGGGGTCTATGTGTTCCGATCTTACTCATAATGTGACTTTCATTTTCTCTGAAGGTCGAGGACAAGGTCAAGTCAGCACACAGGAAGTACATGCTCCAGGAGCAGCTGAAGATCATCAAGAAGGAGCTGGGTCTGGAGAAGGATGACAAGGACGCCATCGAGGAAAAGTTCAGAGAGAGGTTAAAGGTCAGTCAGATTTATTTTACTATTTCAGTCTGGAAAATTATTATACTGGGTGTTAGATAAAACTCTATGCACTTTTTGATTGTGAATAATTAAAAAGGTATTGCAGGGATTCTACCCATATTGAAGCAGAAGTTAGCTGCAAAGTGTAAATTTGTGTTGGGTGTGATCTTGTTTCATAATTCATTCCCAACTTCATCACACAATTAATATTTTTTCCAAAAGTACATTACACAAATTAGTAAAAAAAAAAAAAAAAAAAAATTCTGTACAAATTTGAGAAGCTGTGTGCAGGTTATTAGGTGTGTACTCGAGTGTGAATCACACAATGGTTATTCTAAAAAAAAAATGTATAAAGTTTGATTTCAATAATAGCCTAGAAATATGAAACAAATGATGGGAAATGACCACCATGTTCATGTGCACCCATTTAACTATATTCCACATGTTATGACCTTTGACATTGACTTTGTGATATTTGACATGCAGGACAAGACGATCCCCAAGGCTGTGATGGAAGTGATCGAGGAAGAAATGAATAAGCTCTCCTTCCTGGACAACCATTCCTCAGAATTTAGGTAAGTTTTGCCCCAAGAATTGTATTGGTATTTGTTCTTTCATAGTATTTTGCCCCTTCAGCTGGAGAGAGAGAGTAGTGTGAAGGAAAATTGGAAATTTTGCAAATTTACTTTACAAAATCATCTGTGTAATAAAATGAGAGTCACTAGGTGGCCTGAGCTTTTTAAATCCTAGCAGAATCTTTGTCAGAGGCAAACATGAGTGACACCATTCAGGAGATTTTAGCATAGTTCTTGTTATTTTCCCGAAGGGATTTATTATCACCTAGAGTGGCTAACCGAGCATGGTGGCTTAGCGGTTAGAGTGTCCGCCTCATGCACGGGAGGTCCCGGGTTCGAACCCAGACCGGGTCATACCAAAGACTTTAAAAATGGTACCCTCTGCCTTCTAACCAGGCACTCTGCATTTATAGAATGGGGAAGGGAAAGTTAATCACACTAGTTACCAGAGGACTGGCCCCCTTCTGTAGCTTTCGCTACATTTAGTAGACGTGTGGCCTAGGGCTAATGAATCGGAGATAGGCGCCGCCTTATGTGCCAACATTGGCACGGGAAGGTCTTTAACTTTAACTTAAAGAGTGGCCTACTCATTATAGTAATTTTCCACACAAATCAAATATCAGAACTCAGTTTTGAAGTTTTTCAACGTGTAGCTTGCTGACATTCATTCATTTTACTCTCTTTCTTTTCACTTAGCTATGCATTAAAAAGTAGTCAAATTTCCCCCCTTTTTTCCCCCTTTCTTTTATCTTCCATGTTCACAGTGTTACAAGGAACTACCTGGACTGGCTGACCACCCTGCATTGGGGTGTGTTCAGCGAGGAGAACCTGGACTTGAACCTGGACCTGGACCTGGACCTGGCCCAAGAGTTTCTTGATACAAAAAGATCATAATCTCCCCAAATTGTCTATAAACATGTATTCTAAAATACTTTTGAAATAAACTTATTTTTGTTCTCTCGTGTTCACAGTGTGACAAGGAACTACCTGGATTGTCTGACCACTCTTCTATGGGGTGTGTTCAGTGAGGAGAAACTGGACCTGTAGCGAGCCAAAGAGATTCTGGATACAAAAATATTAGAATCTCCCCACATTGTCTATAAAAGTATATTTTAAAATACTAATTTACTTGTTCTCTCCTATTCGCAGTGTGACGGGAACTACCTGGTTTGGTTGACCACCCTGCCTTGGGTGTGTTCAGTTTAGGAGAACTTGGAACTGAAGCAAGCCAAAAGGGTTCTGGAAGAAAGATCACAATCTTTCCTAATTAAAATTCCCCCAACTGCCAAAAATATGTATTTGTTTGATATAATTTGTAATTTTGTTCACAGTATGACAAGGAACTACCAGGACTAGCTGACCACCGTGCCATAGGGTGTGTTCAGTGAGGAGAACCTGGACCTGAAGCAAGCCAAATCATTTTTCAAATCACAATCTTCATTCTCGTCCAATTACAATTTTCCCCAACTGCCAAAAATATGTATTTGTTGTATCTAATTTGTAATTGTTTTTGTTCACAGTGTGACAAGGAACTACCTGGATTGGCTAACCACTCTGCCATGGGGTGTGTTCAGTGAAGAGAACCTGGACCTGAAGCGAGCTAATGAAGTCCTGGAGGAGGACCACTACGGCATGGAGGACGTCAAGAACAGGATATTGGTGAGTGGTAATGCCAAGGTTTAAAGGTCAAAAATCACAGGGTTCATTATATATGCATAAATTGCTTGTAATCTAAATATATCAAGAACCTGTTGACAGAAAAGTCAAAGGTCACAATATATAATAAGGCATTTTTTTGATTGGGCACAATCAAATTGCTCAATTTTTGTCATCTTTTCTGTCTCATACAAGAATTTATTGCAGTGTGTAGATTGAAGAAGTCACCACAGGGAAAGATTCTGTGCTTCTACAGTCCACCTGGGGTAGAAAAGAATGATATTGCAAGATTTACTGTGAGATGTTTTGAAGATAGTTCTCTCACTTGTTCCCTAGCAAATCTCTCTTTCATCATTCGTTTCGACAGTAATTCATCACCATGAATCGGCTTAAGAAATCTATGCAGGGAAAGATCCTGTGCTTCTATGGCCCGTGTAGTGTGGGAAAAGCCAGTATTGAGAGGTAATTTGCTAGGATGGAAATTGAAAAATGTGTACCTTCTTTATTAGAACTACTTTCCTTCTTTCAGACGTATATCTTCCATAGGAATTCATCACAGTGAGTCAGCTGAAGAAATATATGCAGGGAAAGATCCTGTGCTACTATGGCCCACCTGGTGTGATGAAGAATAATATTGCAAGATTTACTGCAAAATCTTATAATTATACATCTAGTGGTTCCTTTTTTTCAAAACTCCTCTTTATCTTTCTTTTCCACAGGAATTCATCGCTGTGAGCCAGCTCAAAAAATCAACGCAGGGAAAGATTCTGTGCTTCTATGGCCCGCCCGGTGTGGGGAAGACCAGCATTGCAAGGTCTATCGCTAGAGCACTCAACAGAGAGGTGAGTTTTCAACCTTTTCTTATTTGAATTTTCCAATTATCATTAGTACATATGCGTGAGTACACTGTGCCATCTTGCGACCGCTTTTTGGACGGTGCGATTTAATGAATTCATTCAAGTCATATTTATTTATTTAGTTATTTTATGAATGTACTCCTGTATGCAAAGAATGTCAGTACCAAGGAATTAAATTTATTTGTAGTATCATACATATGTGGTTACTATCAATTCCATTTGGGTAACTATGAACAATACTCTATTTTATCTTCCACAGTATTTTAGGTTCAGCGTTGGAGGCATGACTGATGTGGCTGAAATAAAGGGTCACAGGTATGATGAATGTGTATATTTTTAAACGTTGGGTCATTTTGCCCCCTGACAAATATTCTGCTAGGTTGGAAAGCTCAGGGCCCAGGGGCTCGATTACGGACCAGCGACATTTACCATGGTAATTAGCATCATTGGGTCTAACTCATCGATGTCAATATGCTAGAATAGCATACGAATCAAAAGAACTCAGCAGAGCATGCATACCTTCCTAACTCATTCAACCATCAAGGATCACACAGGTATATCTAGAGATCAGTGGAACTAGGGCTGGTCCTGGGTCATGTTCGAGCTCTCGCCCCCAGGCCCCCTATCGGCTCATTTTATTACACTGGCAATTTTGTAGTCGATAAGCAATTTTTTTGCAGTATTTTTCTTCATTCTTTTTAAACGTCCAAACACTTCGAATGTATAAACCTCCTCTTTATTGGAATTTCTGTACAAAAGGATTTAACTGTAAAGAGAGTACAGGGAATAATTTTCCTTGTATCGCATCGCAATTTGCTATGCATTTTTGCATGATTGCTATACAAAATATCTTTTGTGTAGCAATTTTCTTCCATAGAAGTGTACAGAATTTAATTTGAATATTTATCCATCGGCTGAAATTGCTAATCAAATTTGAGGAGGAAAATTATTCCCTGGAGTACTGGTTAAAAAGATTAGACAGGTATGTTCTATCTCCACCATGCTCGAAAGGTATAGAAAATTACAAACGACTACCGGTAGGTAAAAAGCCTGTTATCATTCAAAAAGAGCCATTAAAACACATGAGGGCGCTCTCTAAAAAAGCATTGGTTTCAACCATTTTTCATACAAAATTATGCCAGTGATGTTTGTTGAAATAATTATTAAATAGAGAGATCATCAACAACTATTTTAAAACCTCTCTTGAAAATTTTTGAAAAAGTGTAAGCATTTTGTTAATTTAAAAAAAAATCATCGAATAAATCTGGGCCCCAGATTTATTACGATTTCGATCAAATAAAGTTTATTCTGCCATTCAAATTGTATGCTCTTTCAGATTTTACAATCAGTTTTTCATTATCTCGCAAAAAAATTATTTCGTGCAGCGCCCTCTATACCAAAACTGAACTAGCCCTTTAATTTTTAAGCCAGACATATAAAATGTGAGATCCTTTACATACTGCTACTAGTATATCAAAATAGTAAGTGATTTGTAATATTAAATTGCACCAAACTTTAGCAGTTATCATTAATAGCATTTAGCAAGTGCAAAAATTTAAATGTAGTACCACTCATACAATGTAGGCTAAATAATATCGTTTGAAGCTTTTGTGAGAATTTTTTTTTTATTTCTTGCTATTCTGGAATTATGAGAAATCGATCTCCCGATCACCAACTTCATGCCACATATAACCTTTCAGACTTTCAGTTTGTGTGTTCACTGTGCTGTAAATCGATTTTGAATTTTTGATTGGTTAATTCCCTGTCACCATTTAGGCGGACATATGTTGGTGCTATGCCTGGCAAGGTGATCCAGTGCCTCAAGAAAGTGAAGACAGAAAATCCTTTGATCCTTATTGATGAGGTATGTTGCGTGGACTTGTGGTCATACACTTCATAGTGGAAAAGTTGTCAATAATTATATTATTATTAAAAGACTATTTGATTTTGGTGTAAGGTAAGTGGTCCATGGACCTCAGCCTGATTATTTTTTTGGACTGGTCATTAATGGCTTGAAAAGGAAAATTTTCTGAAGAGACATTTACATGTACATGTACCTGGATTTAAGTTTCACGTGTTACTAATGATATTGATGGAAAGCTTGTAGTTGTAGGAAGGCAGACATGGTGTTAGTAAATGGTTTATTGTCAGTTTGTCTACTTACATGTGGTCTATGTCTAATTTGATCTAGTATGTGACTGAAATTTCAATTTTCCCACCTCCAAACTTGACTGCTTATCCTTACCCTCATCCCTAAAATCCAAATCATATGGTACCCTATAAACTAGAGATTATAAAAATTAGTTGAGAAACTTTGTATGTATGACCCAGAATATGCCATGTCTTGTTACTGATATTATTAACCTTAAACAAATTCAGATAACATTTTAATCTCCTCTTGATTTTTTAGGTTGATAAGATAGGACGTGGTTACCAAGGCGACCCCTCCTCTGCCATGCTGGAGCTGTTGGACCCGGAGCAGAACTCTAACTTCCTGGACCACTATCTGGATGTCCCTGTTGATCTATCAAAGGTTAGACTTTTTAATACAACGTCCAATGCTGAATGAGTTATACATACATGTATATTACATTTTAAAGATATTTCAACGTTAATGTACATGTATTCATAAGAAAAACTAGAATTTGTTAAAATTGTATCAATATGTTTAAAAATTACTTACGAATCGTCTCTATAATTTTGTTTGTTATTGTGCGTATTACATGTTGTTGAAAAACATTGGAAAATAAACTTTACAAATCACATCAGATGTACTGTAAATTATCATGTACTTATTACATGAAGAGGATATTTTTATCCCTTTTCTGAAGAACAAACAAACACACACAAGAAAAATTGTCTTTTCAATTTCAATATTTTATTGGTCCAACTCAAAGGAAAATTGCTGGCCCTACATTTTGGAACAGCTTGCCAGTAGATTTAAGATTGTCCCCAACATTAGATATTTTAAAAAGAAATTTGAAGACGTATTTATTTTTGTTGTAGGAAATTGGAGAGGTTGTAAAGCGCATCGATCAGTTTTTAATTGGAAATGCGCTGTATAAATATCAATTATATTATATTAAAATTGTCTCAGGCTCAAAAAATCGCAATTCAAAACAATTAATCAAGACCTAATAAAAAAACATCTGAACATCAACATTAAAAAGCATTTACATAAATACATTGTTGTATTAATTGATATCAATGAATACTGATCAAAGAAAAAATTGCTTACATCTGATTTCTCCACATAAATACAGGTGCTGTTTATCTGCACAGCAAACATCACAGATACAATACCTGAGCCTTTACGAGACCGCATGGAGATGATTGATGTGTCCGGTTATGTCGCTGAAGAGAAGGTTGCCATTGCAGAGGTGAGCATTCTTTAGTCCGTTGAGTTCCAGTCTGTAATATGATTGCTTTTTGTGCCAAAGAAGTATATATATACCAAGGCACTTAGAATTATTGAATTATAATTCAAATCTGTTATTACAAGTCTCCAAACGTATTGTACTGTACCTGTTCTTGCAAGTAAAATCATAAATTGTCAAATGTTTACTTTTAGATGAGATAATATTTAAGATATTAAATTTTATCTCAAAGTCAAACAATGATTTAATTGCCCAATTGGGCAACCTTAGTAGAACCATTAATGAGATTTTAGTTGCATTAATATTTTTCCCCCCTGTATTGTTTGTTTTTCCTCTTCATAGAAATATCTGGTGCCGCAGGCCAGAGAGCACTCTGGTATAGAGGGGCAGGTTACCATAGAAACGGATGCCATGAATCAGCTGATCAAGGCCTACTGTCGGGAGAGCGGCGTCCGCAATCTGCAGAAACACATAGAGAAGGTAGAGAAGGTTTCTTTTTTGTAATCAGAAAATATTTGGTTGTTACAATTTTGGACTGTGACTTATGCAAATTTGAAATTGTCTTTGAAAAGTTCTTAATTTAGTGAAAACACCTCATAGACAGGTGCATTTCAAATTCATACAGAATGTCATCGTTGTGACTGAAGTGCTTGGTTGGAGTCTATGTATAATCTATGGTATCAAACCCTGTTATACCTTGTTTTTAAAATATTGTATAATTTCAATTGAAATTCATATGACTTATTTCTTTGACCCAGGGTCAGGGGTAATAATACTAAGGTAAAACGCAAGGATACTCACATAAATAGCACAATATCAAGTTACCTTTATTATTACTATTATATGTTTTCTACAGATCTATAGAAAGGCTGCATACAAGATTGTGAATGATATGACAGAGACTATCAATGTGACCATCGACAATCTCAACGACTTTGTCGGCAAGCCCCTCTTCACGAGTGACCGGATGTATGAGAAGACGCCACCGGGTGTTGTAATGGGTCTCGCATGGACCGCAATGGGTATGTTTATATTAACCTGTTCCCTACTAAATTGTATAATCCCCATAGAGTTAAAACATACACCACCCGGTTCCCGTAGGCAATGGATAAGAGCATTTCTATAGATTTTAATGCTGTAGTATTTTGGTTATTTCCATTGATAATCTCGATCATTTTGTCGGCAAGCCCCTCTTCACGAGTGACGGATGTACGAGAAGACGCCACCCGGAGTTGTGATGGGTCTCGCATGGACCGCAATGGGTATGTTGTTAACCTATTGAAAGGGATCTATTAAAATTGTCAAAAGTCACAAAACTTACTTAGAACTCTATCAGTTCTCACATACCTCTTTGTATTAGTATATCCAATAGAGGCATTGAACATGTTCAAGTTATTCTGAATTTCTCTTTCAGTATAAAAATATTTATGATTTAATAATAATAATAATGTAGCATTAATAAAGTGCCAGCCCATGTATTTAGGTACTCTATTTAGACGTGCATTATCACCCTTGGTCCTCAGGTAAAGTTCAAACCTGCTCAGTTATCTTGTACACCATCTCAACTCCCAGGGGAGCATACTAGCCGAAGCTGCTCTACTATATAGAGCCCTACATGCTAATTTAACACCTGACCAAGTACCCATTTAAACTCCTGAGGGTTGTTTCACAGAGATCCTAAGTTGATCTTAGCACTAAGATTGTCTTAAATATTATAGAAAGCCATTAGTGTCTTGAAACAGTTTTGTAAAAGTTATGTTGAAATGCATAAAATGTTGATTCAAATCATATATATTTTCTAATTATCAAAGAAATCTCATGAATTTTATGTGAAGATCATGAATCTCTTTGATAAATGATTTGAATCTACATTTTATGCATTTCAACATAACTTTTACAAAACTTTCAAGACACTAGTGGCTTTCCATAATATTTAAGACCATCTTAGTGCTAAGATCAACTTAGGATCTTTGTGAAACACCCCCCTGGGTAGAGAGCAGCAATGTGGATTACATGCCTTGCTGAAAGACATAATATGCTTGGGCGAAATTCTCTGCATCATATATTCTGTCTACACTAGTAAATATCCATGATGTTATTTATAGGTGGTTCAACGCTGTATATCGAGACATCCCTGTCGCGGCGTGGAGACCCCGAATCAAAGGACAGCGCCGGCTCCTTACAACTTACTGGTAACCTTGGCAACGTGATGAAGGAGAGTGCAGAAATCGCGTACACTGTCGCCAAGTCATTCCTGCTCGAACATCCACCAGAAGAGGGCAGTCATTCTCTACAGACGTCCCACGTTCACCTCCATGTTCCAGAGGTAATAAACCTGTACAACTGTAAACAAATTTAAAAAAAAAAAAAAAAACACAAAACACTGATAAAACAAACTTTTTTATAAAGTTGACATGAAATAATAACTTATTATTTAAGTACTTTCTCAGGTGTCACGAATTGTAATTCTTTTTCAAATCCGGCATGTTCAAGATGTAATAAACATGATGAACTCATTCTAAAATTAAGGTGTGTAATTATTGTCTTTAACCTACATGTAACTTTCAAAGTCAGAGAACCTGACATTTTCCCCGTTAGTGGCACTTATCATATTCAAAGGCGTAACACATGATCGTGAAAGAAGTTGAAAATGACCCCCTATTTTGCGGCAGAAAATTATACCCCCTTTAAAGTGGACTTCCACACGATTTCAAGCTTAAAGACAGATATTCTAGGTCAATAAACACAATTTTGTATGAAAAAAGTATGATTGTGGGTTCTTATAATTGGCTTGGAAATTCTAATGACACAAATTCGCGAGCGAGCTTGTTCTATCCCACAATGCACCAATTTGTGACTATGTTTTTACACTGCAGCGAATGTGTTCTTTTGATCGGACCAATACAATGCTCGATCATGAATAGTTTAGTGTACGATGCCTCCCTCAACCGTGCCTTTGAGCATTACTGCATTGTTGAACCGTTTGAAAATACTTGCCTGCCCGAAATTGTAACACATTTGGCTTTCATTGGAATTTGAATAGACACAAAGTCCTGTAAACGTGGTTATTGAATTTGCTGGCTCTGCATGACCGGCTATTATGAATGACACATGCAGTGGTCACAATGCAGTGGCACCGGATTCAAGCCAACTCAAGAAATTGAGCAAAGTGAGGGTGCTACGTAAGGGTCTCATGATCGTGTGCAGTAAAATTAATTATTTCCTCAGAGTTAATGACATTAGAAAAATCTCTTAGAAATCAACCAAAGAGAGTCAAATCCTGAAAATATTCAAGCACATCCCTAGATTTATTTCCAATATACTGTATTTTGTTTAAACTCGTCCGGAATTCTCCTTTAAACACAAAAACGGGTACGAATTGGCAGTAACAAATTGCCCTATTTTTTTGCATTTCGAGTACACATCAACCAAAAGACCCCTTTTTAAAGACTACTAGTACACAGTTAAAATATAATTTGTGGCCCATCACGAAAAGGTACCCTTTTTTCCAGTTTCGCAATCATTTTAATTAAATTTGTATCCTTTTCTATTTGTTTATTATTGATTATGAAATATATACCCTAATTATAATTTCTGCGAAAAATAAAATGTTTGCAAACATATGCTAAAAGACTCCTTTTTACTCAAAATTATTAACGATCATGCATACTCATTGTCAATGTGTAGTGACACCACCTAACCGGGCATTTTTCTCACAAGCCCAAATATAAGGCAAGCCCTCAAATGTGAAAGCTGAGGTAGCCCATTTCATAAAACACTTGCAATTGTTGTAAGTGTCCAATTATTGTAACTATTTGGTCAACAGCCAATCAGCATGGAGCATTACAGCTGTTGCCATGGTAGTTACAATAATTGGACACCTGCAACAGTTTTATGAAATGGGCTCTCGTCTTGCCACCAGTCTCATCCACATCACCATTGATGTTTCTCCTTCAAACTTTCCAGGGTGCCACTCCCAAGGATGGTCCTAGCGCTGGCTGCACCATCGTCTCTGCACTCCTCTCTCTCGCTCTAAACCGTCCCATCAGACAGAACGTCGCCATGACAGGGGAGGTCTCGTTGACGGGGAAAGTGCTACCCGTCGGAGGCATCAAGGAAAAGACGATAGCTGTAAGTGGTATTTTATTAGAAATCACAAGTGTTGTTCATTAATCTGTTCTTGTCAGACAGCTGACTTGCCATTAACAACTTAAAACATGATCAAAATTGGTTGGTTACTAGATTGTGTGATTTTTATGTTATTTTAATGTTGTCTCAAATTTTATGTCAGATTTCTTTTATGAAGTTATATAATTGGTAAAATTGTGAATCTTCAATTTTTGCTACCATGCAGGCTAAGAGAGCTGGAGTGGACTGCATCATTCTACCGGCCGAGAACAGGAAGGATTTCTCTGATCTGCCGAGCTTCATCACAGAGGGCCTGGAGGTCCATTTTGTTGAGCACTATCGTGACGTTTACAGCATCGTCTTCCCATGATTCCATTCATGTAACTTCCAATTGTCAAAGGAACGAACCTAGGTCACACAATCCAGCATATAACAGTTCCTCTACCACAACACCAACTGTGAACTTGGACGACTTCTCTGAACTGCAGGAACTTCATCTTGGAGGGCATGGAAGTCTGTAGAGCACTATCGTGAGGTTTACAGCATCATCTTCCCATGAATTTCCTGCAAGTCCTATCCACTTGCCACAAAACAAGTCACACAATCCATCACAATCTACTTCCAGAGCGCTGACAGAGATTATAATGGGATAGATTTCTGTGAACTGCCGAGCTTCATCACCGAGTGCCTGGAGGCTCACTTTGTAGAACATTATCGTGAAGTTTACAGCATCGTCTTCCCATGATTCCATGCATGTAGTTTCCAATTGTCAAAGGGAACGAACCTATGTCACACAATCCAGCACAGTTCCTCTACCGCAACACCAACTGTGAACTTGGACGACTTCTCTGAACTGCGGGAACTTCATCTTGGAGATCCTGGAGGGTCCATTTTGTAGAGCATTATCGTGACGTCTACAGCATTGTCTTCCCGTGAATCTTTGCACATCATTGCACTAGCTACAGAAAAATTACACCATCGATCAAAACGACTACCACAGCACCAACTGATAACATTATGGGAATAATTCTCTGGACTGCAGGAACTTCATCTGGGGGTTCTGGAGGTCCATTTTGTAGAGCACTATCGTGACGTTTACAGCATCATGCAACTTTCCATAATTTTTCGGGACGCTGTTTTCACTCGTCAAAGACAGCTAGGTCAGACAACCTATCAGTTTCACTACCAGTAAACTGACTGAGAAAAGGAAAGATATCTTCCACTTGCTGTACTTCAGAACAGAGGGCTAGGATGTCCACTTTGAGGGCATTATTGTTATGTTTACAGGATTGATTGTCTTTCTATGACTCCTTGTACGTCTTTTCCATTTGTCAGGGACATCTAGGTCAAACAATCCATCACAGTTTTTTCTACCAGAACACGGGGGGGGGGGGAAACAGGAAAGATTTCTCCAACCTGCAAAATGTATCTCATTTATTTATCAAACTTTATTTATGGTATTGTAAGGGTTTTGATAGTAGTCAAAGATAGGTATGGCACATTGCAATGATTTATTAAATGTCCAGTTTTCGATCCATCTTGTGACAGAAATGGGATTATATAGGCTATATTTTCCTGAACAGTAAATGAGGAATGTCAAAGTTGTGGCATATTGGACACAATATGTTATTAAAGAATCACAGGTGTTGTTAGATTGTAAATGGAGTATTTATATACCGTCAGTTGAGAAAGAGGAGGGCGCTAAGTCACTTGTTGTACTTCAGAGATAATGGTGTTTAAAGTTTTGGAGTCCTAGTAGAAACCAATGGGAGCCCTATTTGATTTATAATCAACATTTTATATATTATAAATAATTATTATCGGAAAATTTGGCATAGTGGAAGTTTCAGTCTACAAGATGTTATTGCGTAACTCAATTTAGCCCCCCAAAAGACTTAACGCCCTTATTACTCTCACCCGACGATATTGTGATGAATTTGTTTTCGGTCCTATTGGTATTTTGCTTTTATCTGGTATTCATTTCCAATAGCTATTTTAATCGACAAGTATAATGATTTTTTTCGCTAAATATTTAATGGCTCGACACAAATATTCACAGACCACAAATTTAGTTACAATTTTAAACTGTCTTATATTTAGATTTGCGCCCTCTTTATTGATCAAAACTGCAATTAGGGATGAGGACTTGACATCAAAGAAAACAAACAAGATTTTGGTTATTCTATCATTGTGAGTTTGAAAAAAATAGTTGCCTGATTGGGCCACTAACATTTGTAATTTGTTACATTTTACTTGCCCGACATCAATTTTTACTGGCCCGGCCTGAGTCATTGGTAGTCAGTGCTAGTGTCGAGCCCTGAGTTAATGGTGGATGTGTGTGTACCTCATCAATTACAAATAGCCTAACATAAAGTTAATTTATTCTGGTAAGTGTGGTTCTGTTTATGTATTATTTTGTTTTCTATTTTGAAGATAATGTTATAGTAAATATTGCCTTTTATTTCATGAATGACTAATAGAAATGATAATGGAGAATAATACATACAAAATAAAATTTTCATGACATATACAATGTTTAAATTGTTCATCGACTACGTTTTTGTTTTACTTCTGCAATGCCAATGTATCAGAAACTGGTCTATCAGAAACTGATATGGATTTTATATGAAACTTGCAGTAATAGGTTAGTATTAAGCTTCATATCAAATCATAAGAATACAATTTCAGTTAATACATTGTACCATAAAAGAAAAATAAACTGCATGAAATGTATTTATTTGCTTGTATATCAGAAGGTATACTGTATGATGTCCTGGGGGTGTTTCACAAAAATCCTAAGTTGACCTTAGTTGGACTTAAAATTTATGGAAAGCCATTAGTTTCTTAGATTTTAAAAAAAGTTATTTTAAAAGGCATAAAAAGTGATAACATGATAATTTGAATTGTAAATATTTTAAATTATCAAGGAGATTTTATGTTCTTGATGTAAAAGTACAAAACACGTTCAGTTTTGCTTTTGGATACATTTTTATCCAAGGCTACAAATGGCTTACCATAATTTTTAAAGTCCAATTTAGAGTTAAGTTCAACTTGGGATCTTTGTGAAACATCCCCCCGAGTTGACTGATCATAATGAAATACAGTGGATCTGTGTTATATAACGAGGACCTTGTGAAAACTGCCTTGTTATATCAGGTTGATATATTGTTATATCAGGTTGATATATTGTTATATCAGGTTGATATATTGTTATATCAGGTTGATATATTGTTATATCAGGGTAAAAAACAAAGTAATATAAAAAAAAAGCTTGGATCAGCAAATTTACCTCGTTATATCAGAGCTCTTTATAAAGAGGTTCCACTGTACAAAGAAAATGAGACAGAGAAAGAGAAATGGAGAGAGGGGGAGAGGCAGGGAGGGGGAGAGAGACAGGCAGAGGAAGGGGGGGGGGGGTCGAGTGGGAAAGAGGAATGGAGAGAGATAGGGAAGGTGAGATATGAGAGAGGGGGGAGAGAGGGAGAGGGTGTGAGAAATAGGCAGACAGAGGACGTTGGGGGGGGGGGGGGGGTCAAGTGAGAAAGAGAGGAAAAGAACGAGATTGGAGATGAGATACTAGTATGTAGAGGGAGAGGTGGTGGAGGGGGAGGGGAATGCGGGGAGATGAGAGAGATACAGAAACAAGAGGGAGAGATGAGAGACAGACGGGAGGGAATGAGGAGACAGAGACCCGGGGAGGGGGAGGAGAGACGGGCAGTCAGGGGAAGGATTAGGGGAAGTTGTGATTGAGTGAGGGAGAGCGAGGGAGGGGAGGGGAGGGGAGGGAGAGAGGGGGAGGGGGTGGGTCCTGATAAATGATTTTATTTGATATACTGTACAGTGAACAATTCAATGGAAAACTGGTATATGAAGACCAAAACATACCAGGAATTGGGGAGGGGGTACACTCGGTGTATTATTTGAAGCGTCCAGTGACAAACTGGCTTAGCCAGTGTATAATATGCCAAGTAAAGCACACCCTTCACTCACACCCAAAAAAATTGCAATAAAGTTGCATGACCTCCCGAGATTCTAAAAGATTATTATATACACACAAGCATACATCCCCAAGTAACATATGGGGTACTGCAGGGCTCGACACTAGCACTTGCCCGCTTGCCTGTGGCAAGTAAACATTTATGAATTGTCTAGTTTGCTTGCCCAATCGGGCAACTAAATAATTGTTCAACTATGAGAGAACAATGTTATTTCATATGTGTGAATCTCATCTAGAAGTAAGAGGGCAAGTAAATTTCATGTTGGGGCAAGTAAAATGTCAAAATTTATTATTTTACTTGCCAGTACAGACGGGCCAGTACAGAAAAAAGTTAGTGTGGAGGCTTGGGTACTGCATGAATGCAACATTTCTGCAATTGTTTTAAGATATTTCAAGCAATTCCAGTTCGAAAATGATTAAAAATACTGCAAAATAATTGAAGTACTCATATTTCAACATGAATAATCAATGATAACATAAAAAATAATATATCAAAAAGGGGGTAAAAGGAAATTTTTGCAAAAAGGCACTGCCCGGATTTGAACCGGGGATCTCCTGTTTACTAGACAGGCGCTTTGCCAACTAAGCCACAGCGCCGCTCACGTGTGCCGGAGCGATACATAAGTTTATATATCTTTTTGAAGAGTGAATACATTTTCAATAGGTAGGGTACTCTATTCTCTTTATGAAATATTGTACTATGTTCAGAAATAATCATTATTTATCAGATTCACTCAATCACTGAACATAGACATGTATACAACGCAAAAATATCTTAAAATGGCCAAAAGAAACTGACAAGCTACATAACTTTATCGTAATACATCCTAACTCCCCTAAAAAATAATGAACTCGTCCATGTTTACAACCGGCGCCCTCTCGTACGTGGATCGTCGCTGTATACATTATGTGTACACGCTGTTGAGAAAGCAGCATCAGCGGTCTCGAGCAAGCGCACAGCTCCTCGGTTTCTGGCCCAGTCTGGCCCACCACTTTTCCGTATCGTTACCGCATCCCTAGCTAGCTGCTTGCGCCTTTACATACTGTATTTGTGTATCCGTATTCTGCTGCAGCTGGACTCTGAGCTGAGCCAACAGTGGAGCTGCCTTTTGAACATTCTTTTTCGGGGAATTAACCTATTCTTGCCAACTTAATAGACAGCTGAGACGGTATGTTGGTAATGTTACAACTAATCTGCATTTTTCGTGTACATGTCAGATCTATCTATTCTAGTCAGTCAGTGAGAGCTAAAAAGTACAAGTCAAAATAAAACTGGAAATTGGAATGAAACTGAAACTGAAAGTGAAAGTTCAAAGTGAAATACAAATGTCTGACTATTTTGTGCAACAGTGCAAGACTAAAATAATGAATTATAAATGAGAGAGAGAGGGGGGGGGGGGGCACCCCTACAAGACAAGGGGTTAACAGCATGCTGCATTAAACCCTTACTGATCTCCATTGCCTTGAAAAAAGCCTGATAGTCAGCTGCCCTCATAAGTCATTGTCCAAGTAAACACTGGGGAATTCCCCTGTCTACCTAGCCTTAAAACTAGATGTTTTTCACACTATTGATCAATTTGATGCTGTGTATGTCTGTATAAATTGCATAATATGGCTTTGGCCTTTGTTCAACAAACAATTATAGCATGCCTTCATTGAATCATTGTGTTAATCTTATAAGTAGTTCAAAGCTGGTTGTAAAGTCTAAAGAATTCCTTAGAGTCACAAATTGACCTATATTCATTGTTATATACTTTGGAATGCGATACAAAAGCCACATGTATTGACTATTGTCTTGTCCAGACACCTATTGAAATGCTGCACCCCTGCAAATAGCAGGGAATAATTTTCCCGGTATCGCATCGCAATTCGCGATGTATTTTTAGCCATTTGCTATGCATATTTTTTTATGAATCGCACTTGTGCACTGCAATGTTTCACACACAGCCAGGCCTGAGCTGTGTAAACATACATGTTTCACACACAGCCAGCCATGTGTATGCAAATGTATGCAGACATGCAGTCTAGACATGATAATTATGCAGATCTTCCAAGCTACACAGGCTAGGCACACACAGCCAGCCAGCTAGCCCAGTGAGTGTGTATGCAATGTACTGCACTGGGCTGATGTATATATCGCGCTATACACAATTTTCCACAGCATGCACAGTGCACCTTTCTTACCTTAGTATAATTTCATTTGGTCATTGTGTGTGGTGTTAAAGGAGAATTCCGGACGAGTTAAACAACAATATAGTATATTGGAAATAAATATAGGGATGTGCTTGAATATTTTCAGGATTTGACTCTCTTTGGTTGATTTCTAAGAGATTTTTCTAATGTCATTAACTCTGAGGAAATAATTAAATTTACTGCACACAATCATGAGACCCTTGCGTAGCACCCTCACTTTGCTCAATATCTTGAGTAGGCTTGAATCCGGTGACACTGCATTGTGATCACTGCATGTGTCATTCATAATAGCCGGTCATGCAGAGCCAGCAAATTCAATAACTACGTTTACAGAACTTTGTGTCTATTCAAATTCCAATGAACAGATGAAAGCCAAACGTGTTACAATTTCGGGCAGGCAAGTATTTTCAAACGGTTCAACAATGCAGTCATGCTCAAAGGCACGGTTGAGTGGCGCATCGTGGACTAAACTATTCATGATCGCGCATTGTATTGGTCCGATCAAAAGAACACATTCGCTGCAGTGTAAAAACATAGATAGGCGCATAGTGAGGGTCGCACGTCACAAATTGGTGCATTGTGGGATAGAACAAGCTCGCTCGCGAATATGTGTCATTAGAATTTCAAAACCAATTATAAGAACCCACAATCATACTTTTTTCATACAAAATTGTGTGTATTGACCTAGAATATCTGTCTTTCAATCATTAGAAGCTTGAAATCGTGTGGAAGTCCACTTTAATGTGCATTATGATTGCCTGAAAAAAATTGCTATACAAGTTTATCCAATTGCTATACAAAAATTATTTTGTATAGCAGATTTGCTATGCAATTTTTGGGCTGGAAATTATTCCCTGAATAGTACAAGTCAGAGTACTTTGCAGAACCCATTGTCAGTTGGGTCATTCAGACACTAATCTCTGAAATAATCCCTTCAGCCTTTTGATAATAATGGCTGGCAGACAAGCCTAAACATGTAAACAACTGTTCTAAAACCTGTGGTTGAGGGCTGCACAGTCAGAAAGCTCATGCTCAGATTGGAGCTTCAAGTCATAGATCAAATATTTTAAAAACTGGAATTTAAAGTGCTTCTGACATTGGAAAGCTCATGTAAGTTTTAAATTATATTCAATTCTAACCCCCTGTTATGTTAAGTTTGATTAATTGGTGAGATTTTAGCTAGAAATGATTTTATGATTTTTGCCAGTCTCACAAATTTGTTTACTGCAGCCTGCCTATGAGAGTGACCCTAGAGTGGGGGGGGGGGGGGGGGGGGGGGAGATATTGTGAATCAATATCAAATGACTTAAATTTTTAATGAGTGAATAATATTTTATGAATGAAGGAATGGACGAGTCCGATCCAAGTGAAAGTGAAACTGTGACAAGACATGATAAATAAGGATACAATGAAATGGACGAGCGAGCAAGGGAACGTCCGGAATGAAGGAACAAAACTAACCTGACAAATCGTCAAATGAAGGAAGGAAGACTGACATTGATTGTTGCCGTTGTGTCAGTGGCCATGGGATTACTGATTGGGGGAGGGGTTACTTCATATCTCATGAAATACAATCAAAAGATCTATTATAAAAAGTACAACGGAAAGAGTTCCTTTTGCACCCCCCCCCCCCCCCCCATAAAATTGCGTTATTCAGCCTAACCCTAACCCTAACCCTAACCCTAACCCTAGGTTTTATATACCATATTATTATTAGTTATATAATCATATAATACCCATTTTTTGTTTTCAATTTCATGGGGCGGGGGAGGGGGGGGGGGGGGAGGGGGGTTTGCAAAAGGAACTCTTGCCAGTGACTATGTCTACAAATACAACAAAAAACAGATAAGAGACGGCAAGATAAATCTGTCGTTTCAGGGCCTCTTTTAGTCTGTACTGTCTGTCGGCCCTTTTTAATGACAGATTCTATGATTGACACATTTCTTGTGGGGCAAATATTCGCATACATCGGAGAGAAATGTTTCTTACCGACGGGCCATGCAGTGAACTGGTGAACTATGGTTTTAACCCTAATAAGGCCGGGGGGGGGGGGGGGGGGGCCATAATGGCCCCCCCTCCGCAATTTTTTTGTATTGCTCCAAAACGCTGTAAGATGACGCGCCGCTGCTTGGTGACTTTTTTCTTTTGGGTCTTGCGCATATTTTAAAACAAAAATTTTGAAAATCGAACCTACCGTTACGAAGTCACGTGACCTTTTGTCGATGCATGTCATCCTGAAAATCGCTCAATCGAATACGACAACAAAAATTGGAATAGCCAGGTTCTTCCTTATGTTTTCTATTGTTTTTATAATTTCTTATTTATTTCTTTGTTTTTTTTTTTACTTATGTATTTTTATTGTTTTTGTTGTTTATTTTATTTCTAACTATAATTCAACTATTTTGTACCCCAAAACAAACATATAAAATGTAAACAAGACCAAATAACCAATGATATACCTCTTTTTACGAAAACTGATGTTTCCATAATTATGTTTTGTACACAAATCACGAAATTGAGCGATTTTCGGGCTGAAATGCATAGACAAAAGGTCACGTGACTTCATAACGGTAGGTCCGATTTCAAAATTGTTGTTTTAAAATATGCGCAAGACCCCCCCCCCCCCCAAAAAAAAAAAGTCACCAAGCAGCGGCGCGTCATCTTACCACGTTTTGGAGCAATCGAAAAAATCGCGGAGGGGGGGGGGGGGCCATTATGGCCCCCCCCCCGGCCTTATTAGGGTTAAGACAAATCCCAGTCTTATAACAGTTTTTATACACATACCGACCCTCATCAAATGATAAAATCACAGATTCTGTGGTCTCCATTTCATGTTTGAAGTTGATATTTCATTTCAAGCTGTGGACTGCAAACTTTCTTTCGCCTGCTGCACCATTTTTAAATCTTTGTTTGTGCTCTGAGCGTGTACATACCGCTGTATGCACCTCAGCGGTACTGTCTCAGAGTCTAGATTTGTCCCCAGAAACTGTTATCTTCCCATTCAAGCCATCTACATTATCCTGCTGAAAAGCACAATTTTATGCAACCGGTCACCTGTCTGCTGCTACAGTGGCAACTATTCCTGTTTCATTAGGTAGTCACTACAATTTTCTGTGCAAATAATAAATATAAAATAAAAAAATTTATAAAGTTATACACCCTGTATAATGCAAAATTGCAAACATTATTTAGGGATTTAAAAGTTTTTACTTCATCAGCTCTCTTTGTTAGTGAAAGCTTTTATACAGAACACATACAAACAAATATGTAATATTAATGCAATGGGTTTAGAATTAGCATCTGATTTAAATTTGTCCATTATAGTACATGTACATGCTAAATTTTCAAAGCAAAAATACAATACATTAACATGACAAAGGCCTGTCTGATTGTTAGAATAGCAGTATTGCTGAATGACTGTAATCCGATTTCAGCCCATCCCTCAACTAGGGTAATATTTTATTCATAAATTGGCGATTATATTTCTCACCTTACTGTCCATACATACGTGTGCATTACCCTTGCCCTGATATTTTAAACAAACGCATTTTCTATATATTGTCCAGATTGTGAAAGGTGAGTAGCAATTCCTGGGGGGTG
>JBAMJV010013240.1:0-30680 GCA_037951105.1 Echinarachnius parma
TTTTAAAATAAACAAAATATGTTTGGGTCAAATGGTTTACAAATAGTTGATGTGTACACTAATAGAGATGAACAGAAGATAACATGTGTTTAGTTTGCCTGGCCAATTTAAAGTTTATGAAGTGATCAAAATAGACACGATCTTAGAGAGTATTAAAACGATGCAACGTCTGGAGAATATACATTTTTACAGAACCATCATATTTCTAAAAATAAATTCGACACGGGCACACGGAATTAAGTTGGACAACGATACAGCATTAGAATATAAGCATGGAGAATAACCATCGCAAATTGATAGATTATAGGATCGGACAGCTTGAGAGATACATTCAATTAGTTCGCATTAACGTTGATATAATCCTTCCTGTTAAAAATCAACTGGTGTATAATTCAGTTAAATGATTATAATATGTACATGGACCTTATGAAGGTGGAAATTAAATAACCTGATTTGGGTATAATGAAGAGACATAAGCATCAGGTGCAAAAAAAAGTATGCCAGCATTAATATAGTCCTTAAAGGTGCACCTGTAAAGTGTCAGATAGGGTCAGATATTGCCCGAAATTACATTTGAGACTTCAATCATATACCAAAATCATTGTAAGATATGTCCGAATGATGTGTGAAAGTTTCATAGAAAAAAGAACACTGCTTTCCTGGTTAAAAAAGCGAAAATTTGCGTCAACTTTTACAACGAATTACTGTATAACGTGTATGAGGTTTATGACCGTTCATTAACGCTCTTGTGCTGAATGATTATCAATGATAGATATCGTCATACTATATAAAGGGGCATTTAAAGATCGATATTATTTCCCGGTGGAAATTGTTGGAATGTCATATTTATTTAGTCACTATCATTGTCATCATCAAAATAAACATGTAATTTTTACAAATTGAAATGAGACATTACTTTAAATATATCTGTACATTAATAACATACAAATAAACAAATGAGAATTATCCAAAAGGCGTAAACTCCACTTTTCTCACATTGAATATCACACTGTTTTTTCTGTCCAACTATGTTGTGCACGTAATATGTATCATGTTTTTCAATGTCGACAAAGAATGCCCAATATTTGTATGCAACATGTGTCTTTATTACATTTATATAAATTAAATATTTGTTAATACTATTTTTTTTAAACTCCTTTTTGAATTGAGCTCTATGAGCAATCAATAAAATCCTACAACAAAAATCTACGCGTAACTGTCATTCCTGTAAACATATGTTTTGTTTGTCGTTTCATCGAAAAGTTCCAACATTTCAGGAACCACGAAAATAGCGGAAATTAATGTGAAAATGTGCCTTTAACCCGTTGTAAGTAGGAACCTGAATAGATTTAATATATAGTACTCTAGGAAATAAAAAAGGTGTAGGGCGGTTAACATCCATGACGGAAAAATAACATCCCTACTACGCCCTTATAAAAAACAACCTACCTGCCAACTTTTGAAATTAGGGCGCTTTGGAAGGCGGCCAATCTTGTAGAACGTAGTCATACAAACAAAAATCATCTTCCTGTTTGTAATATCATGAATATTGACCGTCGAAAATCAGAGTTCTATTTGTACAAATCACGTCACGTGAACAACAATAAACAATAATTATCGCTATGAATTTCATTCAGACATGAAATATTCCTACTAGAACAATTCATGCTGTCATAAATGAACATATTTATGATATGATACATTTAGCGCTTCTCCGAAAACATTGTTCTTTAAATTTCCTTCCATTCGTTTACACTTCTTGTTCTTAGCCAATCTAATCGATTTCTCATCATGCTCAGGGAAGGTCAAGTTATACTTTTTTGCTACACCGACAAATAAGTCTCAACAAGCTCTGATTCTAAGAATGGCCCTTCCACATTTCGTACAAAATAAACTATAAACTATAAATTATTATGTATCCTCGTTCTTCAAAATTGTGTTCCTATGCATAAATGTATTACGATCTCTTAAAATGAACTACTATGTTCATGATTTGATTACTGTATGCTTTATAATTTGCTGCAAATGTGGACAATAAATAAATCAAATCAAATCAAAATCGCTCCGGAATGGGGTAGAGTATAAAGTCATATATTAAAAGTAAACTCCATGCTATTTCTGATTAGCGTTCTGCTTGCTTCGACAATAAATTAAACCGATATATATATATGCATGAATATTTAACTTGCCTATCATAGTATCATAGTAATGCGAGTATTACTCAATATTTACTAAATGAATGTAGACTAAAAGATCATTAAAGAATGTATCAAATAAATACACATGGCTAATGTTAAACGCACTTGACGTACAGCGAAAGTGCAGTGCTATGAAATGCAGATTAAAATACATACTTCCTTTTTGAATTTTCATAAATTAATCTTCCTCTGTCAGCGACATGGTAATCGTCCAAATGTCAGATATGTCGGACAAGCGGGGACAAATGAAATAACCTACACATATTGCGTTAGTAATGTGAGTATTACTCAATATTTACTAAATGAATGTAGACTAAAAGATCATTAAAGAATGTATCAAATAAATACACATGGCTAATGTTAAAACGCACTTGACGTACAGCGAAAGTGCAGTGCTATGAAATGCAGATTAAAATACATACTTCCTTTTTGAATTTTCATAAATTAATCTTCCTCTGTCAGCGACATGGTAATCGTCCAAATGTCAGATATGTCGGACAAGCGGGGACAAATGAAATAACCTAAATAACACATATTGCGAATAGTAATGTGAGTATTACTCAATATTTACTACATGAATGTAGACTAAAAGATCGTTAAAGAATGTATCAAATAAATACACATGGCTAATGTTAAACGCACTTGACGTACAGCGAAAGTGCAGTGCTATGAAACGCAGATTAAAAATACATACTTCCTTTTTGAATTATCATAAATAAATCTTCCTCTGTCAGCGACATGGTAATCGTCCCAAGTGTCAGATATGTCAGACAAGCGGGGACAAAGGAAATAACCTAAATAACACAGACCATTGCTCTAAGATTGTTAAAGTTATGTACAATTTTAGCCCAAATCACTTGAAGCTTAATTCCCACTTCTATTTTACGTTGTTGTTTAGCTTATGGATAACAGACGAAGGAAAATGGGTTTCGATTTGTCATAATGTCCCCCATAATCCTGGAAAATATATATTTAATATTAAATTTAAGAGCGTCTATAGACGATTTCCGACCGTAGTCAAGAGTATCTGAATGCGGATACTCAATCGTCCATAGTATCAGAATTCGGATTCTTCACGCGAACGATTGGGATCAAATCAGACTGTTTTTCCTTAAGAAAACCTGATTCATTTTCTATGAAATTCTCACATATCATTTTCAAGAATCTTACAATGAAACTGTTAAATGATTGAAGTCTCAAACATAATTGGGGGGAAAATATCAAGTCAATGGATCACTTTAAGGTTAAACGGAGGGTGACGCATGAGAAAATGAGAAATGTTAGGGTTTTTCATTTTTCGGAGAACTTTCCAAATAACCAGACAGGAAACGTTTGAATTTCGTGGCATTAGCCTAGTCATATATCTAATAATTAACACTAACCGTCATTATTGTAAATCTCAAATGTACCATTCAAAAGTATATGCATGTCATTTTGCAGGCCATCCGCGCAATATCGAAATATATTTTTAACGTATAAAAAAAAACATACAATTTTATTTACTAAATTGCTATAAACAATTCACATTCATTGTAACTTTGCCATCTACATTAAGTAGAAACAATTTTTCGTATAATTATGCTGTTCTGTCTACATACGTTATAAAAACCATATGTATTAAATATCATATCGAACTTATAGCGTGTTAAGAAATAACATAAGCCCTGTCATTAGTCCTGATGACGTGCGCTGCCTACGCGTCTGAGGTTTCAATAGCAAGTCACACTATATCCCTTAGCATGTAAATCAGGACTCCCCTGACGAATCGTGAGTCCTTCGGAATGTCAACTAGACTCACTTTGGCCGCCAGAAATGTGATTCACACGCCCACGAGATGAGATGATACATAATACCCATCGGGCGTAAATTAGCCCCCCCCCCCCCCCCCCCCCCACCATCACCGACAACAACTTCCCTAAACCTGGTTCATTAGCAAGCCAGTTTGTATTCCCACCCCAGATGCGTCGATTTCATTCGTTTGGGGAGGGGACGGGGGGTTACAGCTCGTTATTCCAAAGGTTCGTTATTCCGAAGGTTTGTTATTCCGAAGGTTCGTTATTCCGAAGGTTTGTTATTCCGAAGGTTCGTTTTTTCCGAAGGTTCGTTATTCCGAAGGTTTGCTATTCCGAAAATGAAATCGGGTTCGTTAGTCCTAAAATAAAATCGGGTTCGTTATTCCGAAGGTTTGTTATTCCGAAGGTTCGTTAGTCCGAAAATGAAATCGGGTCCGTTGCTAATTTTTTCCCGCCGAGACCGCCGAGACAATTGGCTGAAAGTCCTCTCAGTGGGGGGAGGGTGGTTGGGGGGAGGGGGCGTCCCCATTTGTTTTGTTTAATACAATATTTGTTTCTTCATATTCGGATCACATTATCTCCCCCTCCATAAAGGAAAATGGTCTAGAACGGAGCTGGTGTATTTTAAAGTACCCCTCTCTCAAGCCAGCAACAAGGCTTAGGTCCTGTCCATTTCCTGTTTCTTTTGTTAAAGAAAACTGTGGATGAATACAGTTAGGTTAACTATAATTACTTATTCTTAGGGATAATCATTCTGCTCTGGCCCTGGAAATCTGGTAGGCCACTGGCTATATTATGGTTTAGACTAACTTGTATGTCCTCAAGCTATATACGAAAAACATTTTCCACACAACATTGGTTTGCGATACTTCAAATAAATATTATTTCTTTAAAAATAATCACTAACTCCTATAAAATTGTTTTTAACAAAAACATCTCAGTCGTAAAATGGCTATTGTATGGTCGGGAGTATAGGGTGGGAGGTCACTCTCATACAAAAGTGCTACCCACCCGTGTCCATCAGCATCTGGAATGTACCCTTAACATTGCTTAATGGCGCAAATGCACCTGAAAAGGGTGATACCCTTTTGGCGTTTTTTTTTTTGTGGAAGCGGACGCGTAGCCAGTCATGTTGGGAGAGACAATCGGGTTCTATGGACCTTCTTGTTCTACATAGTGGCTTGTACATAGTGGCTTGTTCTTACATAGTGGCATAGCCAGGATTCCTGACAGTTGGGACGGGGTTGTGGGGCAAAAAGATCACCCCCCCCCCCCCCCCCCCGACAACTCGACGGCAACCCAGCTCCCCCTATTTCTTTTTCGGATTAACGAACCCTATTTCATTTTCGGACTAACGAACCCTATTTCATTTTCGGACTAACGAACCTTCGGAATAACGAACCTTCGGAATAACGAACTCGATTTTATTTTCGGAATAGCAAACCTTCGGAATAACGAACCTTCGGAATAACGCAACAAATGTTCGGATTAACGAACCCTATTTCATTTTCGGACTAACGAACCTTCGGAATAACGAACCTTCGGAATAACGAACTCGATTTTATTTTCGGAATAGCAAACCTTCGGAATAACGAACCTTCGGAATAACGCAACAAATGTTCGGATTAACGAACCCTATTTCATTTTCGGAATAGCGAACTCGCAGGTAGACGAAATTTGCGTGTTCGGAATAACCGAAACTTCGGAATAACGCACCTTCGGAATAACGAACCTTCTGAATAACGAACCGCACCTGGGGACGGGTTGCATATTTTCCAATTATCCCTAATGAAAAGGAATTATTGTTTAATGTTGGCTTAGATTGCAACAGTATCCCACGATGTTCAACGATACTTCTTCTCGTTATCATGGTTATAGACAATCTCACCATATATCTCTGAACATGCTAAAGAAGTTACAAATGTTAACTACTACAATTTAACTAACAGTAGCCTAAAAAAACAATGTAATATTTAAAACAATGGGACAGGGGGAGAGGAGAAGGAGATGGTACTCATGAGGATGACGGGGGACTTTGAGTGAGCTAGGAACACCACCATGATGATCGGATGTAGTTCCAGGTCGCGCTACCCGAGTGGCCCTTTTCCGATTAACTCTTATTCGGTTAAATCAAGACATGCAAGAGGGGGAACCCTTTGGTTCAATACAAACATGACGAAAGTTTTTATGTGAATATAACCACAAAAAAAAGGAACCGAATGAACGGCGTAAATTGGAGAAGAGGCGATAAGACAAAAAAGATGGCATCGATGATGGCAAAGTGTCCTTTAAGAGGGAAACTCCCCGAGTATGACGAAGTTCCTGGGTTGCCTCCTGCCGTGCCCCGGATGACTTTCACATATTATGTTATCCAAAGTAAAATCATTTGAAAGAAGAAGAGCACTATAAAACAAAAAACGATTGGGAAAGGAGGGAAGAACAGGATAAGGCAGGAATATGGTATCGATGCAGAAGATGCTTCCTATCCTTTCCCTTGGTGTCTCCTGCAATGTCCCAACGGACTTTTACCTAATTTGTAGCACAAAATTGTGACTGTTGTAGACCGTGTGCATGAGAATGACTAAACAAGGTGGTGTTTCACTCACGTGCCCATATCTGTCAAATATATCTTATATTAATGTCCCCTCTCTCTTGGGATCCCCAGACTGACGTGTATGACCCCAGTATGTCATTCTGAAAACCTGCCCTGGAACGGTTTTTCAGGGGCCAAAATTTGAGATGTTTCAAACGAAAATATTTGTGATTTTGATGTTATGTAACGGTACCCTTTACTGAAGACTTTTTGTTTAATATGGAAATGTTATTTCATTATGTAGTGAGGAGTTTTCAGTTATAGACCAAGTCTCCTTCGTCGAGTGCTGCTGCTATAAGTGCTCTTGATACTACAACTTAGTTATACAGCAGCAGTAACAACTTCATCAGCTCCAGCCGTAATTCTCATTATATTATCATTCATACTCTGCTTTAATCAATAATTTCCCTGCGTATTCAGGTATGTATTCTTTTTTGTATGTAATGAATCCTCCTGTATTGTTTTGGTGTTGATTTTCTGACGACCAAACAAACAAACAAACAAACAAACAAACAAACAAACAAACAAACTACTACTACTACTACTACTACTACTACTACTACTACTACTACTACTACTACTACTACTACTACTACTACTACTACTACTACTACTACTACTACTACTACTACTACTACTACTACTACTACTACTACTACTACTACTACTTCTACTACTACTACTACTACTACTACTTCTACTACTTCGACCAAAGCGATGGTGATAATAACTTTAAGCATGGTGATAACAAACAGAACGGCTACATAATCTGCAACTGGAACAACAACAGCAACAACTACAACATCACCCGCAACAACAACAACACCCACAACACTAAACACAAACAACACAAAACAACAACAACAACAACAACAACAACACTATTATCAACAACAACAACAACAATACAATCATCAACAACAACAACAGCAACATCAACATCATAATTTGCATATATGTATAGTTTAACGCACTGGGTTAATGAGAAGGGACATATACGAACTGAACGGAATTCCCAGCCGCGATATTCCCCCACGGCCCGTCGGAAAACCACGCCTAATCTGTTGGCGGCATGATCGTCACGTGTTGTCGGACAAGATCATTGCAAATTTTTACATATGTTGTCTGAGAAAAAAAAGATCATAATTATAATAAATTACCTGCACTCAGGGAGTAGAGGAATCTTGTTGTTTTCTTGTTTTTAATTGCAGTAGTAGTATTTGTTGTTCCTTATCTTCGGTAATTTCAACTTAGAGTTCGAGGGGACACCGGGAATAGTGGATGAAAACCGGACGGCGCAGGATGCTCGCAATTACACGCCCGCTGTTGGCCGGGGGATATTTTTAGGGAGTCCAAAATAGCGAAATGTATCAAAGCTCCGCGTCCACACAGCATGACCAGGGTCCAGTTGTCGAAAGAGATACAATTGATTTAAATTTACAATTAATTGTAAGTCAGATCATGTGTTCTAAATTACATGCTAAATGCGCAAATCTGATTGGTTGAAACGCGCGAATTTTCAATCAATCAATTGTAATTTACAATCGATGGTATCTCTTTATACAACAGGGCCCATGTCATGACACGCAGACTATATATAATAAAGGCGTGTGATAATTTAATTTGTGACTCAAACATTATCAACATATAATTTGTTTTAGTAACGTCTTCAAAAGGTTCAAAAGGTAGTTTTAAATGTTTTTTTTTTAAATATTAGTCATACTGACGTCATACTGACGTTTGATGATTTCTTCTTCCTGTCAAAATATGATGTCCTTTTGGTGTTTTGTAATTTGCTTTATGCATTTATATAGCACATGACGGAAGCGTTTTGCGAAATATATGTTTATATTCAAATATTATTAATTAAAAACAAATCGTCTGACTTCCGGCAATCCTCTCGAGATTAGACACTTGTCATTCCGCAATCATTCATAATGTGTTTGTGGATTGAAAATGTATCAGTTGTAAGTTCTATGATAACCGGTTCAAGACCGGCCTTAACAAAACGGACTGGGCGCTATTTAGAGAGCACGTTATACCAACATCAACATACTATTATTAACTCAGTAAAGTAAGTTTTGCTGGTCGCTGCAATACTTTGACATAATAATGGTGTTAATTATATGCCCTTGCAAGTACTACACATTACACCATTACATATGGGAACCCGTTGGTCCCTGTTTTATAGAATGGGGAGAAATTCAACTTTATATGATCTGAATGACGGAGGATGACTCTGATTTTTTAGGTTTAATGTGGACGCAACGTTATAATTAATATCATTCCCTGCACAAAAAGGTCCCTACAAAGACAACGCATGAATCAATCAACAGTTGGGAGCAGTCGCTTCAGATACAGAATAAGGTTCAAGCCGAACGTGACCATAGTGACAATATTTTTGACATTGTCGAATGTCTAAATGAAAGAAAATAGAAATAATATATAATATCTTTTTTAGTAGAAAGAACAATGATAATGACTGGCAATTTTAAGAATGCTGACACTCTTTACTATTTTTTATTTCGCATTATACATGCATTATTCTAATCAGTAAAACCAAAGAAAATATACGACAATGATTGATTGAATGAATGAGTAAGGGCGTTTCACCCTTGATCATTTTTTTCTGTGAGTGTTACATCGGTAGACATATTCAGCGACCGGATCGATATACTAATCATAGTCCCCCAAAACACTTAGTAAATAAAATATTGAAATGCATTTTATCATAAGCGCGGAAAAAGGCTGCCAGCATGAAAATGATTAACTTATTTAGCAACAACAAAAACAAAATCGAAATTGAAGATTTCGACTGTATTTAGATGACAGGGTGTGTCTGATACGTCAGCCCCTTCACGCGCCCTTCCTCGGAGCTCCCAACGGAAACGACTACCGTCATTCAAAATAATGGTCTTCCAAAACAAAATGGTCTGTCCTGTGAAAATGGAGTTCGTGAAACAAATAGCTGAAGCGTTTCCCAACCTTTTCCCTAAAATTACGTAATAATTAGCATTATTCTGAAATTCCACCCGACGTCTTCTTTACCAAATTATCACAGCTCTGCGTGCTAGTTATTGATGATGGTACAATTTTCCAGTCAGGAGAAAAAAAAAATGCTACCATGTATATCTTATAAAGATAATTTACATCAGGCAGGTTAAGGTATAAATATGCGGAGAAACTGTAAAATACAAACAAGTACGTTATATATTGTGAAATGAAAACGTAGTCTAATTTTATTCACTGTCTTGTGAGGGGAGAGGTGTGCTCGTGAGGTTACTCCTCGCTTTGCGTGTGCTTCCTCAGGGCTCCCAGCGGAACGAATACTGTCATCTAAACGACGAAAATACGTGCAGAATTCAAGGTTTGTCAAACAATACGATTGTAATGTTTTCCCAACTTTTACCCCCCAATTCCCCTAAAATTCACATTGTTCAGAAATCCCACTAGTCCACATATATACCAGTCGAACAATATATCAACAATGGTTGTTTTGATGATGGCTCAATTTTAAACCATTTATGAGAAGAAAAAAATGTTTAAAGGTTCTATAACATGGAAATCACTTAAAAATAAACAATTAATTTTAGCCTATCAGGGATAGTTTTTCACTTGGATCCCGATTATAAAAATAATTTTGTCAATGGAAAAGTAATTGAAACAAGAAATCAGCTTGAAAAATCACATTGGGAACGCCCACATAAAACGTCTTCAGAGTGAAATTCTGCTTGTGACCTAATCTGTCAATCACAACTCAGTTACTTATAAGATGAACAATGCACCTTCGCCTAAGCTGAGCTCACGATAGTATGTCATGTACTTTGAATACACTACCAACTAACACATTTTCAATTTCAAGAGCAGTTGCTATGTCAGAAAAGCCCAACCTTCATTAGGACACGAAATGCACTGAAAAGCTACTGTTTGGAAGCATACAGGGCATGCTATTGTGGGCATGTTATGTTTGTCCTTTTCTTTTGTCATCTATTGTAAGCTGGCTAGTGATTGACATTATGTAAATAGCTTATCCATGCTTTTCTTGTCATTATGATGGTTGAGGTTTTCTGACGTATATAGCTACTGCTATTGAAATTGAAAATGTGTGAGTTGGTATATACGGTAGTGGATTTAAAGATGTGATACTATTGTGAGTAGTCGCTCAGCCTGGGTAAAGGTGCATTGTTCATCTTGTAAGTAACTAAGTTGTGATTGACAGATGAGGTCACACTCAGAATTCACTCGTGAGAGTGTTTTTAGGAGGTGGGGCTTAGCAAGATGAACAAAATAATTGCAAAAAAATGTTTTTAAATAACAAAACATATTGAGGTAAAACAGTTTACAAATATTTGATGTATATACATACACTAATAAAGATACGTAGAAGTCAACATGTATTTGCATTACATGGGACCTTTAAAGGCAGAAAAAAGGATGCATTGGACTTCTACGAGGTTCAAAGGAAGATCCTTGCCAGGAAGGGTAAACAGATCATTCATCCCACTCACTTCTATTCCTAAAGATTCCCACCTCTCTTGGGTCAGGTGTATAATAGTCACGAGAAAAGAGAGACCCTCAACAATGGAAAAACGGGAAAAACTAAAAAAAACGAAACATACATTATAACTGCCTTTGGAATTGTTTAAGGTGTGTTTTCGAAACGACACTTTCTTTAATGCAATTCAGACAACTTTAGATGTTCAGCCGATGCAGTGGAAGCGAAGTTCTGTTATCTAACAAACATACAAAAGTTGCCAACAATAACTGGACTAGAAAACAAGTTCGTTATGTATTTGGTCGATTAAGGATGTGCAGACGTTTTCATATTGTGTTTGTTATATCCTGTTTAGATTCACTTCGTGGTTAGTAACTAACACATGGCCACGGTGATATCTACATGACCATATTTTTAGTTTTCTCATTTTGATTAAAGTGTTGATATCAGTATGCTTTGAAAGTGAAAACAAAACTAAAATTGTACACTATAATTACCAATGGAGTGTTCGAGTAAAAGGGTTAACAAAAAAGTAAATTATACAAGATCAATTTAACACACGTCTCCTTTTTTGGGGGTTTAGTTTAGGCATATTATATGTTGCAATTTTCAGTTTAGTAATTGACATATGTTTGGTAAAATAATTATATATTATCTATATCACTGTGTCAAAATGTGATCTGCTCTGTAACACTAAGCAGACAACAAACGTAACCAGCAAAGGTGTTTTCTTTTTTCCTAATCCGACTTCATTTTCAATATCGGAAATATTTTTGATGGACGGGATCATGGTCTTAAAAACCTGGATAATACTAAAGCTTAAACCAAATCCACAATATATACAGGTACAAAAAAGAACAAACTTTCGTTGACTCGAGATCTAAATAAAGACTTGATATGTCTAGAGAATAAATAAAAAGCAGGCGGATTAAGAGAGATTTACCCCTAGAAAAGATCTCTATAAGAGTGCCCCATGAGTCAGGCAAAAACGTGGTGATGCTATATCCTTACACCTGTTTGGTCAAGAGAGTGTGTGGTGGGCGACATGTTTGAGGTAGGAAGAGGGGGGCAGGAATTGGGGAAGGGGCACACTTAGGATTACCGAAAAGGCGGGGGTAGAATAGGGAGGGGTAGATCAGAGGGGCAATCTTTTTTTTTTATTAAACATATTATTCCCATAAAGTGCTTGTGACATGCATTGATGAGGTAAATGGTTTATTTGGTTATAGTTGTGCTTATGCTTATGTTTAGGCTGAGGATTATGGTAAAGATTAGCATAAGTAAAACCCTAACGCAAACCAAAATCTTACACATAGCAACGTTTTTACTCCTACAGACTCAACATGGCGGTAGTGACTAAAAAAAAAACCCCGCACAATCCGCGTCGGAATAGCCCACTCACGTATCTGGAAGGGGGAATAAACATGGACATGTAAATCCTTAAAGGGATAGTTGAGTTCTGGTAAAGAGAGTACTGTTTTGGTCAAACTGAATTTTAGTAACCAAAACCTGCACCATTACATTACAAACTAATAGTTATAACTCAACCATGCTCGAAAGGAATACAACATTACAAATGACTAAATAAAAAGCCTGTTATCATTCAAAAAGAGCCATTACAACTCAAGAGGGCGCTCTCTAAACATTAATCGGTTTGAACCATTTTAAATACAATATTGTGCATGTGATGTTTTGTTGAAATAGTGGTTAAATAGAGAAATAATCAACAAATATTTAAAAACCTCTTTTGTAAATTTTTGAAAAGAGGAAGCATTTAAAAAAATGTTTAACGGCTGGTTCGAAATTATCTAATAATTGTGCGGCCCCACATTTATTAGAAATGGTTATGTTTTTTGATATTTCCGCCATTTCTGAACCGATTTTGATCAAATAAAGTTTATTCTGTCATTAAAATTGTATGCTCTTTCGAATTTGACACTCTGTTTTTCATTATCTCACAAAAAAAATTAGTTTGTGTTGCGCCGTCTATACCAAAACTCAACTATCCCTTATTTCTTATGATAATGATAATAATACTTATACTACTACTACTACTACTACTACTACTACTACTACTACTACTACTACTACTACTACTACTACTACTACTACTACTACTACTACTACTACTACTACTAATACTACTACTACTACTACTACTACTACTACTACTACTACTACTACTACTACTACTACTACTACTACTAATAATATAAATAATAATATTGTTCGATAATATAGCGATAATATATATGTCCCACTTGTGGAAAGTATTGACGCCACTCTCTGCCCGACCCCCCCCCCCCCCCCCCCCTCTCCATTTGCGTAGGTACTGGCTACACCCCTCGACTTAGATAATAACATACAATCAGAATTAGATTTAGTAATGAGATTAAACACCTGTTTCTATCTAGTCGTCAATCATTATTAAAAATGGGACGATTTTCACCGGCCGGCAATAATTCAATTTGTCGAACTCAGCCAAACAACACGATACTCGGCAACTACATGCCAATACTACATAGGCAAACGTATTTCTACAAGAATAGGATCGAGAACAAGATCAAGAGTAACAACAACAACAACCACAATGATTTTTTGCTAATGATAATGGGACAATCATGCATGGTGGTGATGATGATGATGTTGTCGATATGATTATAATGATTAGGACCATGTTAATTATTATGAGGGTAAAGCCTGCGTCACAAATCAAACGGACCCCGGCCGAATTTATAGATCGCCAGAGAGTCGCCGAATTTCAAATCCGCCAGGTAGTCGAGCGTATTTTTCGATCCCTGTCACATATTGGACGGTGCTCGGGCGAACCCCTATAGACATCAGTGATCCGAAATCCGGCGCCTATCAGTAAACAAAAGGAATCGGGCGAAACTCGCCAAATTTGGGAGCAGGTTTTGGTGATCTGCGAACGTCGGCCGACCCCTAAAAAACGCGGCGGAGCCCGCAGTGATCGAGCATACACCGGCCATATTCCTGGCGAAAATGCCCTTTTGAGCTCGCAGAGAAGTCGGGCGGGCTCCGTTTCTGATTTGTGACGGCCCCTTAATGATGATGACCGAGCAAGGTGGCTTACTGGTTAGAGTGTCCGCCTCATGCACGGGAGGTCCCGGGTTCGAACCCAGACCGGGTCATACCAAAAACTTTAAAAATGGTACCTTCTGCCTTCTAGCCAGGCGCTCGGCATTTATAGAATGGAGAAGGGAAATTAATCATACGAGTTAGCAGAGGACTGGCTCCTTCTGTAGCTTTCGCTACATTTAGTAGACGTGTGGCCTAGGGCTAATGTATCGGAGATAGGCTCCCCTTATGTGCCAAAATTGGCACGGGAAGGACTTTAACTAAACTAAAACTAAAAATGATGAAGATGATGGTTGATGATGGTTGTTGTTGATGATGATGATGATGATGATGATGATGATGATGATGATGATGACGATGATGATGATGATGATGATGATGATGATGATGATGATGACTATGATGACGATAAAGGCGATGATGACGATGATGATATGGATGACGATAGTCATGATATTGAAAATTATTATCTATTGTAAGATTGATATATTTTGCCCTAAATGGTTAAGCGATTTGCTCAGCATAGTTTAGTTAAGTTAATGACTTACGTGTCACCAAATTGTTTAGACTTGTTTTAATAAAATATACGGTGGAGTTTGAATACAGAGAGAAAAGGAAAAGAATTAGGAGCATATTGCCTATTTGTCATATCCCCCGCTATACTCCCGAGACAGGGTAACTACTCTATGGCAACCTTACCTCGGAATATGATTCATAGGCAGAAAGACATAATCCTATTTTTTCTTCAGATTTCATCCTTGATGTTATTATTGAACTTCACAAGAGGAGGGGGGGGGGGGGGGGGAGGGGTAGCAGATAAACATTTAAAGGGATATAATATAGTAACATTGTCAAAATCATCAAAACCTACTTGGAACTCTAGCTGTATCACATACCTCATTGTATTTGTATTACCTGGGCCCCGTTGCAGAAAGAGACTATCGATTGTAAGTTAAAATTAATTGTATACAGTCAGAATATGTGCGCGTTTCAACCAATCAGATTTACGCATTTAGAACACATTATCTCACTTACAATTGTAACTTACAATCGAGTGTATATCTTTATGCAACGGGGCCCAATAGAAGCATCGAACGGTTTTCCGTTTTCCAATTTCTCTTCCGTTATAAAAATATGTTTGATTGAAGTGTTCGGATTTATAATTTGCTTGTAGATAATCATGACAGTGTACACATTCAGTGCAATAAGTAAGCAAATATCACTTTGCATTTTCGCTCAGTACTCGGTCATATAACATTAATTTATCATGGAATTTCCACACATACATACACATTTTATCAACCATTTGCCAGTTTCTGCGCATGTTAAACAATCTTAATCCGAATCCCTTTAAGATGTTCACAAGCTTCATACGTATTCCATTTGTACTCACTCACTCACTCACTCAGTAAGTTATTAAATATGGACAAAATTGATAGAAAGTGAATTGTTAATTATTGGCATTTGGAAATACATATAAACGCCATTTAAGATTTAGAATTGAATCGAAAATGAAGCTGATGCAGCTGATTTGAATTATAAGAGCTTAAATGGTACCATAAATGCATAATAGATCGTAGATGTTCGTCTAAAATTTGATGTTTGACGAAAATGGGAAATGACATACACGGGATAGACGAGAAAGGGATAAATTTACTAAAAATAGATGCACAATTCCAGATAAACGTATCTCTTATGTTCTCGTCTATCCCATGGAGGCATAAGAGAGGGTGTTTATATATTTTTGTATTAATGTATTTATTTTCAATATCATTTTTTTTTCTTTGAAGGAGGGGAGGGGGGGGGGGGGGGGTAGATGGAAAATGAAGACAGCTAAAGTTACTCTAGACCTAACGCGATGACATGGATGACCAATGAGTATCGGTGTAGTCGTTATTCAAGGAGTGACCCCTTAATCAAATAATGACTAAAAGTTGTTTTGGAAGAATTTTAATTATTAATTTTGTACAGCGTTCGCGAAATATAACTAAAAGCTACTGGAAATCAGTTCATGTCAAGAAAGAATTAAACATTTGCGAAGGCCAAGGAACATTTTTCAAGAAGTGATTTAAATTGTCATCGATTCGATTAGATTTGATTTGATTAGATTTGATTAATATAAATGTGTGTCCTTGGTGATTTGAGGTATTTATTGAACATATATAAATGGGAAATCATGTATGCAAAGTGTTTGATGGACAACACATATGTAACTATAATTGATTGTATTTAGTACATTGGTAAGTGCATGGTCTCGGGTACTAAGTTCATGTTTGAGCCGGTTTGAAAACAAATCACAAGCAGACTTGGGTGGGGATCGAACCCACGACCTCCTAATTACTAGACATGCTTCATAACCACTAGACCACCGAGTATGTAACTATATTTCAAACCCTGTGCGAGGTAAGGTCGCGTGCATGTTATATGGATATGGTAGAATAAATATACTGTTTGTCAACTCTTCAGCTCAGCTCTTTTCTAGCCATTTTGCCCGAGGTTTCTTTCCAATCTTCAATCATCTTTTGATGACTATATTTCCACAGCAATATATACCTCCTGGTCATTCATTGTACTGGACAAGCAGTATCCGATTCGAAACTGATATGACCCTAGTGTTAACAAGAAACGAATGTTTGTATTGGTTGTTATTGTCCATTCACTCACTATCTCGGTTGTTTTGTTATCGTACTTGTGTAATGTTTGAAAACGCAATTTTTAATTTGTAGTCAATTTGAGGCAATTGTGATAACGAGAATATTGGATAGGCTTTGGACGTCAACTGTTATTATGGTTATGAGGGAAATAACACAACATGTTGAAAGTTATTTTTGTGCATTATATGGAGGTCTATCGATGGAGGTCTAACCATACCATGCTCAAATCCTACGTTAATTGCATTTTGCAAGACGATTATCCATTGTGGTTTATTCCTGGTTAAGGCTGACCACTTTATTATTTTGTAAATTATTGCTTCCCTTTTCCCTTATAATAAGTTGACAACTGCTACCTTTCTGGCCCGACAAAGGGTAAGCGATACAATTAAGTGCATTTATTTTAGTTGCACGAAAGCGGTTATTAAGAAAAGTGAAAAGTAGCGACAAGTACATGAAGTACAGCTAATGAAAAGAATAACGTTGTTTTTACCCAGGGTAACCAATTCAGTGATGAACACTGATCTTCCAGCGGGCCTTGCATAACATAAGTCATAGATAGGACTAGGACTATTACTATCCATGCATAAATGTTGCTCTTACCCTACTCCACTCTATGTATGCCGAGCGCCGGTTAGAAGGCAGTCACTGACAGTATAAGTAGGTACCATTTTGTTTGTATAATGGTCTTCGGTATGACCCGGCCGGTGTTCGATCCCATGACCTCCCCTGCATGAGATGGACCTTCTACCACTGAGCCACATACCCGGTATATAGCATATAGGGCCTCTGTATTAATAGCATGAAAGCAGTTAATGAGAAAAGGGAATGCTCGGGCCCAGCTGTGCTTTGCAGGACACTCGGATATCGGCTGTATCATATCTGTAATGTTCCCCAAGATCTTCCAGCAAGATATGGTCCACACAGTATTGTACATCGGTATCCGTGGTTTCCTTACGAAGCGACGAAAGTCTTGAAAGCTGTGATCGGCCGAAGATGGCGATGGATATGAGGAAAGTATCAATTGAAATGCTATTATTTGGTAAAATACGTTTGTGACATTACCTTAACCCACGGGAATCTGGTGGACCCTGTAATAACTATATAGGGATTGAAAATTCTCAGAGGGGGAAGTTAAAGGGGTAGTTTAATTTTGGTAGAGAGGGCGCTGCACAACACAATTTTTTCGTGAGGTAATGAAAAACTGAGTGTCGAATTTGAAAGAACATGCAATTTTAATGGCAGAATATACTTTATTTGGTCAAAATCGGTTCAGAAATGGCTGAAATATAAATAAATATATCCGATCGTATTTATTTGGGCCCCAAATAAATACGGTGATTTTTTGAAAAAAATAAAAAAATGCTTACACTTTTTCAAAAATTTTCAAAAGCGGTTTTTAGATAGTTGTTGATGATCTCTCTATTTAATCATTATTTCAACAAAACATCACATGCATTATTTTGTATGAAAAATGGTTGAAACCAATGCCTTAGTGAGAAAGCGCCCTCTTGTGTTTTAATGGCGTTTTAAAAAATTGATAACAGGCTTTTTACTTAGTCGTTTGTATTTTTGTATACCTTTCGAGCATGTTGGGGTTATAAATATTAGTTTGTAATGTTACTGTGCAGGTTTTGGTTACTAAAGTTCAGCCTTACCAAAACTTTACTACCTCTTTAATATAGTGTTTGATGAATTTCGCCAGAAAACCCTCGATTTTGATTCATTCCTGGTTAAGGCTGACCTCTTCCCCATTTTGGAAAATATTGCTCCTCCCTTCTCTTAAAGGGACTTAGTAACATTGTCCAAATCCTCAAAATAAAATTGTAATTCTAGCGGTTCCTTTATACCTTGTTGTATTCGTATTAACAATAAAATCATGGGACAGCTTTCGGTTTTTCAAATTTCCCTTTCATTACAAAGATATGTATGATTGAAGTATTTAGATAAGAAAATCTCCGGGCGAGATTTTCATCCCTGTACAAAGTGAATGCAGTGAGTTGGTGAATATCACCCAATATCACTTTGCATTTTCGCTCATTACTTGGCCATACATTGTCCATTTGACCTGAAATTTTCACACAATACCCTGAGGACATATGAGATAACAACAGTATACATTGCATCAACCATTCATCAGTTTTTGCACATCTCAACAAAGTTACTAGATCCCTTTAAATCTGAGTTGACCCTTGTTATATCTTTGGCCAAGTCAAAGATTATGATCGCGTATCATGTAGGGCGTATGTATCAGTATTTAACATGAAAGATGTTAATGAGACAAGGAATGCTCGGACCCAGCTGTGCTTTGCAAGACACTCGGATATCAGCTGTATCATAGCTCCAATGTTACCCAAGATCTTCCAGCAAGATATCAATCAAACAGGATTGTACATCGGTGACGGCGGTTTCCTGACGAAGCGACGAGTGTCATGAGAAGTATTGAAAACTGTGATCGGCCGGAGATGGCGATGGATATGAGGAAGGTATCAATTGAAATCCCGTTATCTGGCAGAATGCGTTTGTGACTTTGTGGGCATGCGCACAAAGTTATAAATGGTTGGTATGTGAAATGTTGTAAAGTTTTGTGATCTGATATGTCCTCCGAGTATTGTGTGAACATTTCACGTTAAATGGATGTTATAATATAGCCGAGTTATGAGCGAAAATGTCAGGTGATATTTGCCAAATCATTGCACTGACTTTGTACACAGTTTAATATGACTATCCACTAAATGGTTAACAATCTGAACACTTCAATCATAATATTCGAAAAACCAAAACCTGTTACATGAGGTAACCACTAGATTTCTAATGAAGTTTTGTGGATTTTGCTAATGTTAATAGATCCTTTAAACCCACGGGAACCTGGTGGATACATGTTATAACTCTATAGTGATTGAACATTCTCGGAGGGGGCAGTTAAAACATGTTCAAAACAAGTGGTTGTTGAATTTCGCCAGAAAACTCTTCTTTTTGTTTCATTCCTGACCTCTTCCCGTTTAGGAAAATAGTGCTCCTCTTTTCCCGTACATCTGAGATGACCCTTGTTATACATTTAACCCAGTCTAATGAATGCTCGGGCCCAGCTGTGCTTTGCAGGACACTCTGATCAGCTGTATCATAGCTCTAATGTTACCCAAGATCTTCCAGCAAGATATCGTTCAAACAGGATTGTATATCGGTGACGGCGGTTTCCTTACGAAGCGACGAAAGTCATGAAAACTGTGATCGGCCGAAGATGTCGATGGATATGTGATGACTCTCCTCTTCTTTCACCTCTTTCTTTTCTACGGTGTACTTTGCGTTCACACAATATGTGAAATGTTGCCAGCAATTAACCTGTTCCCTGCTAAATGTAGCATCCCCCATGTCGTTATAGGTGTAGTATAGCGAGGCACTTACTTTACCTGGTTACGGACGGGTGTGGTGCATTGTGGGAGAGAACAGGCTCGCTCGTGGATTAAATACAAATACAAGCTTTAATACAAATTTATGATAAAATTACTAACGCTATGGCGAACAAAGAACATGTAATAGGCATATTTTTAGACCTTAGTAAAGCGTTCGATACACTTGATCATAATATTTTACTTTATAAATTGTCGTTTTATGGTATTCGTGGTCAAGCCCTTTCATGGTTTAAAGATTATTTAATAAAAAGAAAACAATACGTTACATTCAATGGCCTTGATTCGGATTTACTCTCTGTTAATTGTGGCGTACCACAAGGCTCAATTTTAGGACCACTTTTATTTCTTTTATATGTTAATGATTTATCTAATACATCTTCCCTATTGTCGTTTGTTCTTTTTGCCGATGACACAAATATTTTTTGCTCTCATAAAAAATTAGAATCTTTGGTAAATGTTTTAAATAATGAATTGCTTAAAGTCTCTAATTGGTTTAAATGTAATAAACTCTCTTTAAATATTAACAAAACTAAATGTATGCACTTTAAACATTATAATTCTCATTTAAAGGATACTGCCCCGATTATTATTGATATTGATAATATACAAATTGAACAAATAAAGACATTTAAGTTTTTAGGAGTTTTTATTGATGACAATTTAACATGGAATGATCAATTGCATCACGTAATTATGTCCATTTCTAGAAGTGTAGGAATCATCAATAAGTTAAAATTTATTTTGCCACATAAAGCCTTGTTTTTATTGTATAATTCATTAATACTTCCATATTTAGCATATTGTAATATTGTTTGGGCCAATTGTGGTGCAACCAAACTTGACCCTATTCTTTTATTACAAAAAAGAGCTTTGCGTATTTGTACAGGATCAACGTTCCTTGCCCATACAGACCCCTTATTTTTAAAGTTAGAAACGTTAAAAATTACTGACGTGCATATTCTCCAAGTTGCAGTATTTATGTTTAAGTACATAAATAAACAACTTCCAATCTCATTCAATAATTATTTTTGTAATAATAATATAATTCATTCTATCCAACTCTATCCAACTCGTATTTCCGGGAATTTCCACTTGATTAATCCCAAGTTATTAATTACACATAAATCGATTAGACATCACGGCCCCGATTTATGGAATAATTTACCGAATATAATTAAATCATGCCTGACCCTCTATTCATTTAAAGCAACATTAAATCGTCACCTTGTATCACTATACAGAGTCGTAACTCACTAAACATTGTCTCTTATATATAAATGTAAACATATTTATTTTATTTTTTAATTAAACCCCAAACTTATTATAACCGGAATTCTATTTGATTGAACTTCCACTTGCACATGCACTTGCACATGCACTTGCACTGCACCCATCTGATCAAAGTCATGCATATATACTACACAAAAGCATTAGTTTGTGTCGTTGATTGTCCCTATGAGGCCGCCATCGATTTCAAGCTTACAGCTCATGATGGCGGTCTCCTGCGTTTATGTGCTTTATTTATTACTTCAAATTGATAATTATTTGTTGTACTTTTCTTTATGTATAATTATCACTTGTAATTATATTGTTAATATTTGAAATACATTTTGTACAATTATGATTATGTATTGTTTTGAAAAAATGCAGAAATAAAACAAACAAACAAACAAACAAACAAACAAATGCCATAACAATTTGAGAATTAATTATGGGAACGTACTCGCGGATTTAGGTCAACAGAATGTAAGAAATTATTAAAAATTTAAACAATTTTTCTAACACAATTATTTACTTAATGATCTGAAATATATGCGTTTCAATCATCATAAGCTTGTATTTATCCGGACGTCCACTTTAAAGGGATAGATGAGTTTTGGTATAGAGGGCGCTACACAAAATAATTTCTGTGAGATAATGAAAAACTGAATGTCAAATTCGAAAGAGCATACAATTTTACTGACAGAATAAACTTTGATCAAAGTCGGTTCAGAAATGGCTGAAATATCCATAAACGTAACCATTTGTAATAATTGTGGGGCCCCACAATTATTCGATAATTTTGAACCAGCCGTTAATTTTTTTAATGCTTCCTCTTTTCAAAAATGTACAGAAGAGGTTTTTAAATAGTTATGATTATTTGTTGATCTAATAACTATTTCAACAAAACATCACATGCACTATATGTTATTTAAAATGGTTGAAACTGATGAGGGTTTAGAGAGCGCCCTCTTGAGTTTTAACGGCTCTTTAGTAATTTGTTATTCATTTCGAGCATGGTGGAGTTATAACTATCAATTTGTAATGTAAAATGGTGCAGGTTTTGGTTACTAAAATTCAGATTGACCAAAACTGTACCCTCTTTACCAGAACTCAACTATCCCTTTAACTCAGGCTTCATCGGATATGATAGACATGCATAAAAAGGGGTTTTTAATAAAATAGACAAAATAAGAAAACTAATTCAAGATACTAATTTCATAGGAGATGACCATGTGCTCGGCAATTGAAAGCTTAGAGACCTTTTATAGTTTCGTCAACAATATAATCCGGTATAGATGAGCAAGAATGTCAAATGTTTGGACACCTTCTAATAGCTAGTTTGTTGGTTTAGAGGGGTCTTTCACAAAGAGCTAAGTTGGACCTAACTATTATGGAAGACCATTTTGTAGCCTTGGAATACAATATATTCAAAAGCGAAAGGGCAAATATTTTAGAGTTTTCATAAATTTTACATCAAGAACGTGAAATCTTGTTGAGAGTATAAAATATTAATGCTTTTGAATAAACATTTTATGCCTTTGGACTTTAAAAAAAATGTTCAAAGTAACTAATCGCTTCCATAATTTTTAAGTCCAAGTTAGAGTTAAGTTCAACTTATGATATTTTTGAAACACCCCCTGGTATAACGTCAATTAAGTAATGTAGTTGCTATATATAAGTTTGCTTTTCTTACTGAGGTATTAGTCTGGTTGAAAATGCCACAGTAACGCTTACTTTTAGAATTCAGAAATACCATAACCATAACAATGTGAAATTGAGACTTTAATTACGATTCTGTGGAAACCGGCAACGTTTGCCAAAATCGGAGTGGTTTGTAAAATGGCAACATTTGGTGATCTGCGACAAAAACGCAGTTTCCTTCTAAAGCGACAAAAGCCATGAAATCAGTAACATTGACAGCAGATAGCGATGGACATCCTCTGACTCCACTCTTTCATCCGATTCCCACTTATTTATAATTATGTTGTGTTCTCACTTTTTCGGGAAGATTTGCATTGATAAAAAAACTAAAGTAGCATTTTTAATGCGTTTAGAGGGACACAAGGGACACTAATTCAATGAAGCCCAAAGCAAATGAATATTAAAAGTGATTTTCAACAAGAAGCTATCCATTGAATGGCCACGTTGGTTTATGTTTGGAAATCTAGTAGAATTGTGATTTCGTTTAGTTAGTCTCTGGTCTAATTGTATAAAAGCAAAACGATTTTGAGAACAAATAGACTTTGGGAAATGATAATTAGTTGCTAAATTGTTACATATATACGAATCGAGCGAGTTTCAGGTAATAAATATACCATATTAATGTTATGGCTGTAGCTAGAAAGTTATAAATAAAAACTTTAATTTAGCGAAACGTTAGTGTTGTTATCAAAAGTTGACCCTTTAAGTTGAAGGCACTTATTTCATTTTCATGAAAACCCAATATCTGATAACAAATTATAATGATTAATGTTATTAGCAGTTAATATGCATTTTCCTATAGAGGGGGCGGAGGTTGAGGGGGTGAGGGCTGAGGGGCAATATTACCATGTACCCCCAACCACGCGTACAAAACTACACCGATGCATAATATAGTGCAGGATCTTGGAGATTTACCACTATCCCAACCAATTTCTTGGCCCTCACGCTAACCCTCACGGACAGGTGATCCTACGCAGTTCTTTCCCCCTGACTCAGCCCGGTGCCCAGCCTGACGTGTCCCCGTCGTCCTAACCCGTCCTTCCTGTCCAGCGATCCACGGCTAACCATAGCGAGCCATACAGTGCCTTAGAGAGGGTAGAAAATATCTGACATTTCCAATTAGTCTTAATTTGCTCCCCCTGATTAAGGGCCCCTCGTGAAAGGAAAAACAACTGTCACATTTTTAGTCACCTTGGCTGGCATATATTTTATATAACCCCTAACCATGATGCCCGTGTTACCCATGTGCAGCCTCGATCACCAACTCACATCAACATCAACAAGAAGCAAGACAACAACAACAACATTATCAACAACAACATACAAAACAACAACAACACGGACAACAACATCAAAACAACACACACACCAATGTATAGCATTTACCCTTAGGGATCCAAATATATCCATATCTTTTGCGTAGTAGTATATCCTCTACTTTGTGAAAGGATTTTTTTTAATTGACAGATTTAATATTTAAAACCACGACACAAAATAATTCGATATCATTGTGTGACAAGGTATGTTAATTCCTTGTATTTTGCCCCCTTTTCTTACATATTTTTGAATTATGACCTTCATTCCATCATACACATACAATTCAATCATACAAACAATCAAAACATGAACACAGACAATGCAGAAAATTTAGTTTTGTTCTCTTTTATTATTTTACTTCTTCACAGACATGACAGAGCACAGCTGAATCGAACCACTAATATTCGTAAACGTTTCGGACAAATAACAGATTTGCCTTCGATGAATTTAATAGAGTTTTTAACGATGAACTATAATGAAATTAAAATGAATACCATCAACAGAATGAAAACATATTTAGTACTTTAAGTCAAATTATGATCTGCAACGCACGGTGAAAGTATTTCTTGTTTGATTTCTAAAACACTAATATATATCTACATGATAATCAACGACAACAATGAGAGTTTGTTCATGTTTCACTATGATATCTGAAGTTCCAAATAATATCCCTATTATTTATTAGAAGGAATTAAATCAGTGTTAATTAAATGAGAGAGAAATGAGTAGCACGAAATACCAACATTTATGATGAAACTATTGGAGTACCATATTCAATCCATGTTGATAATTATACAACTTTTGAGTTTGTAAGTTATACATATTGAAAAGCAGGCTACTTTTGGACTACTAGTTTATTGTGAAAAATTGTCTCATTATTAAAGCTGCTATATCATTCTAACATTATAATAATTATGACCAAATTCACCGTAAAACGTGTCAATACATTTTTAGAAATGATACAAATTATGAGACTCTATTACTCTTCATATCAATAATATATCTTGTGGAAAGAACAGTGTGAACACACTGTTTGTTCACAATGTGAAAAGACTGTGAGGACCATATCAAATTGGAGCACTTTCAGAGTGTAAAAACCAACCACACTATTAAAACACTGTTACCACGCTCCTTTCGATTACATACACAGTGTGAGCACACAATCGAACACAGTGTGAATTATGTGCGGAAAATATGTTCACACTGTTATCAACATCGTGAAACACAGTGTGTTCACACTGTATTTTGTCCGTCGTGTTGTTTAGCCATAGACCTTTCAACAGTCCACGTAATATTTTTTTTAGAATAATTGTCCCCGTATTACTTTCGATGACATGTTGTAAAGTATAAAACCAAAAAAACGGGAAATATCTAGAGCGCTGTTCAAAAAGTTAAGATTATATCTGAACACGCGTCTATCACTCAATGTTCGTACATATTTCCATTCATGACAAACTGAACTTTATTTTAGCCTGCATAGGACTGATTAAGGCCGCTCGAAGCAACATCGACCTCTACACGAAACTCGATCCAAAGAACTCAGTATTTTGTTTCATATTAGAAATACATAACATTTCATACTCATTTAATCCTCGTGGATTTTGTCTTAATCCTCTGCCCCATCGGATTTTCTTTCCAAACTAACATTCCCAAAAGAGAGGAAATATTGCCGCATAGTTCGATTATCAACCTTGGGCAAAGGATAAAATTATGTTATTTTTGCAACTTCGGAAATACATTGCCTAATAGATATACTTATTTCGAAGAGAGAAAGATACAAATATAGAAGTGCAGCCATTTCATTAGATTGAAATACATTGTAATATTTGTAATATCATAAGTGGAGTGTTTCGATCTATCTGTGGTAAACTTATAAAGATGAAATATTAAATATTTGTTCTTGTACTGAATCTTAATGATGTTCAATAAATATTCGTAAAAGTGTGTGTCTACTTTATGTAACGAAAAACCCATTTGGCAATCAGAACATAAGGATATTAATCGGAAAAGATTCAGTTCTAAAATGTGCGATTATTATCAACCAATTTGCCTTCAAACGCCAAACGAGATTAAGAAATTAAATGCTAATCTTGAGAATCAAACATACAGAAAATTAAATGAAAGAACGAATGTTAAATAAACAAAAATAATATAGTTTACATAGTTTTAATATCTAGAAGGTTATTTATGAAAATATACACGTAACCCTTTATCGAATGTACATTTATACATAGCAATATATTACATAATATTTTACAATTTTATGTACATTTATGTACAGAATGCTTAAGCTTATTGCACATTTGTTCTAAAGAATACGGTTACTTAATATGTTTGAATACCGTTTTGTAAATGAATTTTGGAAGGGAAGTTTAACGTATTCCCTTTTTGCTTGAAATCCTCCAAGCTTAACAAAATGATATTAAAACAACGGATACATTGATAGGCACATTTAATGTGATGAACTTGAAAGACGTTTTGGTCCAGAACATTATAGCTTCTTAAACAAATTTGCAAATAGATTGGAATGAAAGACTGACAAATATTCGGCAGTTTGACTGCAAACATATTTGTGTAAGCAACGTTGCCCTTTGTGATCAAGTATGAAAGCTGATATTGTTCCCTGTATTTATCTAGCTTATACAGCGCATCGAAAAGCTCGAACTAAACTTAGTTGCAAAAGTCTATTATTGTTTCTTCATTGTTCTGTCTCGGGATCTTCTTTTTTGTAAATGTTATCTCTGCTCTTACAGTCACAGTTACATCCCTTCTGTAGATCCTCGTCCATGCCCTTCAGATCAGAGTAAGCAATGGCCCCCGTCGATTTACGCTTCTCGATCATCGATGCCGACGCTGAGTTTGGATACACATTGCGACTTGCCGACGGTGTGATCGACGCGACTGGCTTCTCCGGTAGCGACGACGCGCTGTTCATCTTGGGCGGCATAGGTGGGTAGCGTCTGTTCTTCTCCAGCGTAGCGTAGAGCGCCGAGATATACCCCGAGGCGTTTTCGTCCATATGGCGCGTGCTGTGGAAGGACTCATTGAGTTGAGGGTCGGGGATCTCCGTGCTGAACAGGGCTGCTGGCATCGAGTAGTGGCTGATCCCGTCCAGAGGCATATCCGTGGGCACTTCGCCGTAATCGATGTTCACCCTTGTGTTCGGTCGTCGCGGCTTGCGGAAACCAAAGACCCAGCAGCCCATGATGATGGCGATGACGAGGAGAAGAACGATCAGGGAACCGGAAACAACGACGATGATAAGGTTCATGTCTGCCGTGATGAACGGGTGCGTGGTCGGCACCTCGGACTTGTCGACCTCGATGATTTGGACGATCCTTGTAGGCGTGGCAGGTGGGGCCACAGTCTCCTTCTTTGGTGGGATGACCGTGACACTGGCACTCGCTCTGGCAAAGAGGCTGTTCTTGATAACCGCTTCACATTCCACAGGTTTGCTATTATGCTCCATCTGGATGTTGCCGATTACAAGAACCTTTCCGTTGTTAGCGAATACGATTCCGGGCATCTCTGTCGTCAGCATGATGCCCTCAATAAACCAGTTGTATTCCTGAACCCTCGTGATGGCGTTGACTTCGCAGTGGAAGGTCGCGTTGTTGCCGAACTTGACGGAGTCCATCTGTGTGCGAACGTGGACTTCAGGCAGGATGCTCATGGGTGTGACTTCGCATCGGCGCGGCTCTCGCAGCGCCGGGCTAGTCGCCTCGCATACGAACGTGACTCCGTTATCTCCTGGCGTAAGAATCCGCTGGTAGACGTTGGTGTGCTTGGTGGCGTGGGACACGGTCCAGTTCTTGCGGTACCATGTCAAGTTTGCAGCGGGATCGCCACCCATCGATTCACAGCTTAGCGAGGCGACTTCACCCGGCCAGAAGGCGTTCTTGACGTTCTGCGGAGTCTCAGCATAGACGGTGCAGCGTGGGAAGCCTTCATCTGGTGGGACCAGGACGGTGATCGTTGCTACAGCTGAAGAGGCGCCGCCGGAACGACTGATGTACGAACAATAATACTGATTCTCATCTGCGGGTTTCACGTTGGTAATCTGAAGGTTAAATTCCCCGATGGTTCGATTCCCGATGACCGAGTATCGGGACTGTATGTCAACATCGAGACTGTCCACAAGGTTGTTGTCTATACTCAGCTGCCCTTTGTTTCTGTACCAGACGACAATGGCACCCGGTTCGTTCTGTATTTGACATGGTAATATCACAGTCTCCGACTGTATTCCTTCAGTCGATTGAGGTTGGACGATGAAACCAGCGTGAACATTTTCAATCAATACAACTGCACAGAATAGAACAGAAATCCAGCATATATGTTGCATGTTGACTTGGAATCTCAACTTATTTCAGTTAATATGGTGTCCAGTTTAAAATATAAACAAACTCCAGATTAATGTGTCTTTCAAGGTGATGATAAATCCGAGATATGTGCACTCCTTTCACCGATAGACATGCGACGACAGTATTTCCAGTTAATGAGAAGCAAGGGAATGTGTTTAAATCCCATTCGAATGCGCTCTGTTATGAATGTCACTGGTCTGTAGTCACTAGATGGCAGAATAGCAGTTTCCTACTTCTGTGTCGGGGCAGAGCTCTAGGTTGTTATGACACCAACTAGACTTGTTTTGCTGGAGCGTGCGTGCGTGCGTGCGTTTGAGTCAGATCGACCGTACGTACGCGCACTAGTTAGCTCATATAGAATGCGTGCAGCGCACGAGTTCGCTCACACACAACGCACGCACGCGCCTATCCCAGCGGATCTCTGAAAATGGCAATGGGGGTAGCAAGATACTACCCAACTCGGAAGGGGGTGGCATATTGGATCCCTTTAATGTGGGAGCCTGCATGAACAAAATCTTAAACGGTTTGATGATACATAATAGTGTTTTTCGTTTCTCCACAGGGACTGGGTGAAACAAGGTAAGGGGAAGGGGGTTCCCATAGGCCTTAGGGGGTATGAAGTTTACCCCCTTGACCCCATGTAGCTACGCCACTGGAAGCCTGTATCTTATTAGATTTAGGCGTGTTCCTTCGCTGCATCGGGGAGTACAGGAAGAGCACTTGGCTCGTGCTACCTACTTGACTTTTTTTCCACCGCTCACTCCTTACGAAGTACAGGAAATCACACTCTTCAGCCGCTAACGAGGTAAAAAGATAAAAAGTCATAGAAGCTCGCGACTACTCAAAAACAATCTCGTTCGAGAGTTACGCACCGACGACAGAAAATGAATAGAATTAAGCTTCTGTCCTGTTTTTCTTTCTGCCGAAGGTCACCGAGTTAGTTCAAGTTCATTTTCAATCGATGCAAAGTCACCGCACCAAAATAATGATGGTCTCAGTCTTGACATGAGCCTAACTTTAAAAACTTCAAATTGTCATAAATAAACATTCTAAATTATATTATAAATAAATAAAACACAAAATAAATATATTGATTCGTTACATATACTGCATGTTTGGGTAAACTTGTGTTTGTTTGTGACATGTTTTTTGTATCATGCTAAACAGTAACGCCCTGTCGTTGATTTGCTTCATACTTTTACAATTCTTATGAAACATACGTTTTCCCTTAGGAATATTCTCTGATTCATCTTATAATGTTCTGAATAGAAGACAGTAATGCTAGAAGAGGGTATAATTAAATGTGTATTAGCATCATTAGTGTGTGCATATGTGTGTATGTGTGTGTTGGTATGTATGCGGCATGCGTGTGTGCGTGCGTGTGTGTATGTGTATGTAAGTCAGCAGTGGCGTAGCGAGGGTCAACGGATTGGGGGGGCACAACTGCGAGGGAGCGAAGCGACCAAGCCCGAGGGCGCCTAGCGCCCGAGGGGGGAAGGGTGTGGGAGGGGGGATGTCCCCCCTCCCACGGTGGGAAGCTTTTGCAAATTTTCACATGAAATAATGCAATCTGGTGCATACCCTAGCTTTTTGGTAAGGGTAGGGTTTGACCCAATGACGATGCGGAGCATCGTCCACGAGCCGCGAAGCGGCGATTTTTTTGCTATTTTGAACCCCCGTAAGTGATATTTTCCATCTAGCTTCATGCTAAAGGGGGGGTTTACCCAATGACGATGCGGAGCATCGTCCACGAGCCGCGAAGCGGCGATTTTTTTGCTATTTTGAACCCCCGTATG
>JBAMJV010013241.1:0-23223 GCA_037951105.1 Echinarachnius parma
GGAAAGCGTGTTATGATTTGATCGATCAGAAATGTTAAATTTATTTTCACGAAGAAAACAAATAATTGGCACACTAATGAATATGCACCCCAACACAAACACACATATGTATTTATATTTAGCGTCATACACAGTTCCAACATCACCATATTCCACATTATGTATGACCTAACAACTTAGCCTATTGCCAAGAATGAGTCCCGAGGGCGAAGCTACCGAGGGCTGGGGCAGAGCCAAATAGGGAGGGTTTGGGAGGGGGTATCCCCCTCCCACGGAGAAGATTTTTCATTTATATAATATACTTGAAATGGTGCAATATGGTGCAAGTCACACAAGCAGCCAGAGAAATGCCAGCCTACACTGGAACTACGTGGCCCGGTATACATAAAACAAATACTCACCCAAGACCATACGCAAGTTACACAACAAACTGAGATAAACTGTTCGCGCGCGAAGCGCGCAGCGAAAATTGAAAATGGCTGTATAAATTACTTTGTTAACGTTAGAATTAACAAGTCTTAGCTCATACAACTAATGTTTTCTTTCCCACTCGTATACAGATACATATAAAACAAATATATCCTTATCTAAACCTGGGGGGGGGGGGGATGATTGTACACGTCATCCCCTCCACCTTGTGAGGTGGGGGATGCATCCCCCTCACCCCCCCCCCCCCCCCCCCGTTGTCTACGCCCCTGATTTGGACAATGTTACTATTAACTCCCTTTCAAGTTTACCACTTAAGTAAGAAGACAGTATATCTAAGATTGGCTCGATGCCCCTTCACTGGGTTGTCATTCCTTTTGATATGGAGATCGGCTATTATAAAGGATAGATTGTTGGGGGCTGGAACTATGGATTATAATTAATCAGTTTTGTTGATATTAATATCATACAGGATTCTATCATTACCTGATACCATTTAGTATGTTCCCGAGAAACACACAAAGTGTTTAATAATTTAGTGTGGGCATACGGATTATGCAGAGCAGCCATTGTGTTCCTACATTTGGCATCGGCGATTTATCTTTGAAAATATTATTGTGATGACATGAAAGACGAGTACAATTTGCATATTTGTGCCTTGTAAACTAAACCCATTCCCAACTTTCAGCCTCGACCAGCGCCCCCCCCCCCCCCCCCACAAGCATTCATTCATTCATTTATTGATTTCTCATAAATATAAAATATACAAGGTAAATGTGTCAGGAAATCACATAAAAAGCCAGAGGCTTGAGAGGGAGTGATTCCCTATATACAAATACATAATATAATATAATGTTATACACGAAAAAAAAAAAAAAAAAAAAAACACTTAGGGTAAACTAACTACATTAAATCAAGAAATTACAAATAAATAAGCTAAAAATCCAACACCCCTAACCCCCTCTCCCCCCCCCCCCCCCCCCCCTCCGATGGAAATAATTGAACATCATGGTAATTAATAAGCATTGACAAAATGTTTTTAAACTTAGACCTGAAAGAACTTGTCATATTTACAATGCTAAATGGGAAGAATATTTGTCGTCCCCTGACTGCACCCCTAATACTGCGACACCAGTCTTCATCACGATCAGGAGATTCAACACTGCAAAGTCCTGTTTACATCTCATAAAACGTCAATAAAACGTCAATAAACCAACGCCTATTTGGAGATCAAATTTTATTCATCAATTTTACCTGCTTTTAAGATGCGTGTATTGTTTGCAGTTTGCACCCTGTTTCTTATTTAAGAGAGCCACGATGTTTAACCATTGTTATAAAAGTGTAATCTTTGTTATTACACTTACGAACTTGGTGGTTTTCAAACGACAAACAGACATTTAAATAATGCTATATATCATTATATCTTTTTGAATTTAGTCTCTATAATCCAATGAAAGTTTTTACAAAGATGTTCATAACCAATCATTTACATATTTTGCGAAATATTAATACTTTATGGGGAAAACGCCGCAATTAGTAAAATATTGTCCATTAAGTTTGTAATTTCAAATAATTATCTAATCTTATCTTTTTTAAATCCGTTCCCCCACGCAATTATGATTTCCCGTTGATTTTACAGATAGCCCGCAAGGTTCCCATACAAGGCAATGGGTAAATTAAAATATCAAAACAAGTTTTCAGAGATTATAATTAGTGCAGCCATTGTTTTCCTAAATAAACATGATAAAGGTATCGGCGATTTATCTTTGAAAATGTTACTGTAATGACATGATATATGTGTCTGACGTTCATGTTTTCACCTTCTAAAATGGACCCGTACCCCCGGGGGGGGGGGGGGGCACTCAACTATATTGCTGTACACACGCGCGACCACAGGTTTTTCAAACCCACCCTAAACAAGTTTTATTCATTGGTCAAATTTATACCTATTCAAGAATTTTCGAGTGCTTTTTTGACAATTTTGCCCCCTAAACAAGTATAACCCTTAAAACATACCCCTAAACAAGGTCTACGTCAATTGAACAAGCTTGAAGAAAAAGATACCCTAAACGCGTATTTGTTTAACTCCACAAACATACCCTTTTTTCTGATTTTGGCCTATTTGACACCCTAAACGCGTCACGCGCGTGACGCGCCATGATCGGCAAAAAGTACCCTTTTTACGCGTTTTTTTGGTCGCGCGTGTGTACAGCAATATAGTTGAGTGGGCCCCCGGGCCCGTACCCCACCAACAGCCTAATTCCACTAAATTCCCCGCACCCCCTCCCCCACCACCCTAAAGACTCCTTTGTCACCCCTGGCCTCACCCATAATACCGCAACACCAGTCTTCATCGTGAAAGAAGTCTTGTCCACACTGCAAAGTCTTGTTTACACCTCAAACACGAGCCTGATATTGAGATATTATATTGGTTGCTATGGATATATGCTAACCGATGTTTTGTTTGCAAGCTGTAAATATTGTAGGCAGGTAACAATGTTGATAACTAATTAAACTACCCTATGATATTTGTTATCAAACTTCCTCTTGTTCCTCTTGATTATCAAACGGCAAGCAAGGATAGGGTTGACACATTGCCAGAAATATTCATGTTTTTTTTTAATTGAGCATCTATAATCCAATAGTTGTTTTTTACAATGATAACCTACTAACCATCATCTAAATAATATTTCTGCGGAAAAATTCAAACACTAATGTTAAAGATTTGTTTCATTATGTTTGTAATTCGTATTCTAAATCTGTTTTTATTTAATCCGTTCCCTTCGAAATTCTGATACCCAATGAACTGAACATATACAGTATATAAAGGGTTTACATAGGCAAGGGGTGAAGACAAATATCAAAACAAATATTTCATTGGCTAAAACATAGCTGAATAATTGTCTATAATTGATTAAATATATGTTTTTGTTTTCGTTAATAAAGTGTTATCATGAACACCGTTATGGAAAAATAATGTCATAACTGATATGACTGGTAATGAGCGTCAATACAACAAGATTCACTACTAAACAAACAACACAAACAGACACTCAGTAAATCTATAATGATTTATTCCGGTGAATGTTAAATTTGAAAATAGTGAAACTCATTTGTCTCTAAATAATGTCGGTCTTTTGTCCGATCTACGTGTCCCCGAACCCCGGGTGTGATCGCCAGGCTACAGCAGCATCAGCATAGATGGACTGAGATACTAACATGAACATGCGGAGCTCTTGATTATAATTCATCTGGTATCATAATAGTTTCATTGGCAATTCTATTTTGAAATATATTTTTTTTCAAATTAAGTTGTATAGGTCCATACCAACTAATCAAGATTATTATCGTGATCTCACACAAATTTTGGCAATCATAACAAAATTTCGTGAAGAAAATAAGTTTCATCGACTACGTCTCGGTACTTATAATCTTCCGCCGTCAATAGCATTTAAAATCCCTCGGATTGGAACATTCCGTAATATTCCCTCCACCACCAGTTAACATCTGTATGATATTGTATATAGGTTGATACCACAGTAAGTAAGTAAGTGTACAAGAAACAATTCAACACAAATAATATAATTATAGCATAACAGCCTATCGTTTCACATGCCAAGTACTTGCTTATCACTCATGTATTATTCCGTGTAAACATAGACGATCAAGAGTACAGATCTGAGCTTATATTTCTTTCCGGGATGTTGGTATCGTCGATTCATCTTTGAAAATGTTATGGTGGTGACAGGATGGACGAGTCAGATTTTCATATGTGCGCCTTCTGTTTAATATGGGCCCACAACTCCTCCCTTCCCAGCCTCCTTAGCCATATTGGTCGCTCCTGGCTTCAGTCCGAATACAGTCTGTGTAATATGTGCCAGCTCTTTAGAAAATTTGATTTAATTATGTTGGGGTTAGTGCCCAGTTTATATAGCTTCTGACTAATGGACCATTGAAAATGGTTTCATCGGAACGTCATTCATTCAAGGTTTTGTCAGTGGCCTAATGGCATGAATGGTTGAGCACCGGTCTAGCAATCCGGGGTCTCGGGTTCGATTCCCGGCGAAGCTTATTTTTTCTTTGCTAATTTTCATTTAAAATATTTCCAGTCAGTTTTCTTTATGTTTGGATTCCAATCTAATTTAATCCATTCCCCTCGAGATTCTGATATCCCACGGACTTTACATTATTATAGCCTTTAAGCCCCTCGAAGGCAACGTGTGGAAACATATACAAACACGTGTCAGTTTGTTGAAATTTAAATCATACATTAATATAACTAGTGCTTTTTAATTTGGATGAAAACATAGTAAGATTCGTTGATAAAGTTTCTGGATAAAAACAGATATTCGAAAATGTTCTTACTGATATGACTAATAATGAATTACAATAAATACAGCTTCAATTAAAAAAAAACACCCACTCACAGACACCTAATTAATCTTAAAATTACAAACTCTAGTGATTATAACACGTGCACACATGATACTCACTTGTCTCTTAGTCTTGCCAGTACTCGGTCCAATCAGTGTATCCCTGACCACAGGGTGTGATGACCAGACTACAGTAGCACCAACATGGACGGAGATGCTAGCAAGAAAAGCATGAGAATCTCTGGGTGATTATCCGTTATCATTGTTTTAATTGCGATTCTTAGCTGAAAGGTTAAGTTGTGTAGGTTTTAACCAACTTAGCTAGATAGAATATAATTATAAAGTAACCTGAGCCATGCCAGGCATACATTGTGGCAAAACAGGAACAGAATATGGCACCATTCTCTGGTAGTGGCTCTGATACAGTTTCACTGATGAATTTAAGATATTAAACTCCGTGATTATTAAATGTGAACAAAGTGAAAATAAATTGTCTTATAATCCTGACGGCTCTTGACCAAATCTACATATTCCCCGACCCGGGTGTGATCACCAGGCTACAGCATCACCAACATGACCGGAGATATATCAATAACATATACATCTTACAATGTAATTAATTTCGTATCATAATTGTTTTAAGGGCAGTTCAATTTAGAAATTTTAAATTGTAAATGTAGCTGGGCTAGTTAGAATAATATAGTGATCTGACATAAATTGTGGCAAAGCGGAAACAAAATAATCATGATATAGTGTTGTCTTCTTACGTTGCTCTGATACGTGATAACCAGGCTCATGGGTGTAATCTGGGGGGGGGGGGGGGGGGGGGGGTGGAGGGTGCTACTAACAGCCAAACTATCCCCTCTCCCACCTCGTACGCCTATTAGTCCATTGGCCAGACCGGATATCGGTACTACCTATAAGGGACAAAATGTTACCTATACTTAATTGTGTGTAGGTTTGATATAAGTATTTCACTGTGTGATAACATTTCAACAGGTCTGGAGCAGCTTTTCATATTTTGTTGGCCATGTTGATATTTTACCATACATATAGTTTCAAATGCCAAGTAATTGATTATCATCAATGTAACATTCTGTGTTAGCAAAGAAAGTCAAATCGGAGCATCCTTTTCCGTGGTCTTTGTTATCGGCGATTTATCTTTGAAAATATTACGGTGATGACACGATAGACGAATCTTTCCGCCTTTTACACTCTTAAACATATCGGGTAAAGCTTGGATACATAAGTGCCCTCGTTGATGGGTAAACCCAAACTGGGCATTTCTATGCCCAACTGCATACTATTTTGTCCAATTATTGCTCATTCATTTTGGGTAAGAATGAGCAATAATTGGACAAAATATTATGCAGTTGGGCATATAAATGCCCAGTTTGGGTTTACCCATCAATTAGGGCACTTATGTATCCAAGTTTAACCCAATATGTATAAGATTGTATAATGGACCCATTCCCCACCTTCAGCCTCTACCATCCACCCCCCTCACCCCCCCCCCCCCCCCCCAACCAAAAAGCCTCCTTGGTCGGCCCTGGTTGCACTCCTCATATCGCAACACCATTCTTCATCTATCAGGTGATTCTACTCTGCAAAGTCCTGGAAACATCTCATAAAATGTCAATACCCGAACGCCTTATTGGAGATCAAATCATATATATCCACTGCCAAGTTAATGTAAGAGGCGTTGTTCTGTTTGCACCCTGTTTATATTTTAGACATGTCACGATAAGCTAAACCCATTGCTATTAAAGTATAATGTTTGTTATGAACTCACGATCATCTTGACTTTCAAACGACAAACAGGGATTGCCGTAAAGTTAGATATTATTTATTTATTTTAATTCAGTTCCTGTGATCCAGTGCTTGTTTTTACAAAAATGTTTATGAACAATCATAGACAATTTTAGCGGAAAACCAATATGTGGGGAAAAACCTCACATTCTTAAATAACACAATTGTATTAATTTAGCTTGTAATTTCAAGATATTATGTAATCCTATCCTTTTTAATCCGTTTCCCTCGATATAAGTATATCCCGTGGACTTTACAGATAAGAACCGGCTCGACAAACTTTCTCATCCTTATCGACGATTGCATGTTGAAAGTTAATTTTGCGTTAGTTCCAAATAAGTTTACATAATGTAGTGACGTAATAAAATGGTGCAAGACAGTACAAAATATTAATCCGCGTAGGTTGTAATAACCTTAGCGACGTATATCTAACATAAAAGTGGCATGATACGGGTTCACATACAAAAACTATCAGACTTCATTCCAAGCTGCTCATTACAGTGTGTCATTACTAGAACTGAGGATTTAGCAATGTTTAGAAACGGTTACATACCACTTTGGTATCATCCCACAAAAGGGAAAGGTTTATGAATATACAGTGTTGCTTTATGATGAGACTAATTTAATGTTTATGCTTGAATGGACGTGTCAGCTGTTATTAGAGCAATTTTTATGAAACAAGGTTTAATTCGTCCTTTAAAACATGTGCCGTTTAAAATATCGCAATAAAATTAGAAATGTACAACATTAGATTAGAATAATTCAAAATATACCTACATTAAAAACATTCCTGCAGTTTATTGAGATATGAATTAGTTCAAATTGCACTATTTTACAATCAGAAATTATGCATGTAAACCTTACAAATCAAAATGGCTGACAATCGACAAAGCATTGTTTCGCAAATCATAATCAATGCATTCAACAACATGTACTGTTTCCCAACAATGCACAGGCAAACCCACATTACGTTAAAGGGATCTAGTAACTTTGTTGACATGTGTAAAAAGTGATGAATGGTTGATGCAATGTATATTGTTGTTATCTCATATGTCCACAGGGTATTGTGTGAAAAATTAAAGTCAAATAGACATTGCATGGCCAAGTAATAAGCGAAAATGCAAAGTGATATTCACTAACTCACTGCACTCACTTTGTACACGGTAAGAAAAACTCCCCGGAGTTTTTCTTATCTGAATACTCCGATCGTACATATCTTTGTAACGAAAGGGAAATTTGAAAAACCGAAACCTGTCCCATGATTTTATTGTTAATACAAATACAACAAGGTATGATGGAACCGCTTGAATTAAAATTTTGTTTTGAGGATTTGGACAATGTTACTAAGTCCCTTTAATAGATTACTGGAATCGGGACATTATGTCTCTAATAATATGATGTACCCAGTCAGCCATAAAGTCGTTGATACAATAGTATAAATAGTTCTGTCACAGCATACTTGTTTTTATCTATTTGTTCAATAAATTATGACTAATCGTTAAGGGTTGGTGACTATTGTGTTTGGACTAATTATCTGTAGTTGTTATTATCATGGGACTTGCAGCTCCTAGCAGAAGATCGGATGGAAGAAATTAATCTAGGAATATTCTTTAACAGCGGGATTATGGCAAGAACCCAGGGAAACTATTAAAATACATCTTAATACTGAAGAAGAGACAAGTTATAATTTTCTCACAGGCAGCAACTGATTATAGCTATAAATTATAATATAATAATTCAAATATAACACAGATGGAGGACAAAAACTTAAAAACTAGCATAAGATAAATTGTAAAGCTAAATTATAACGCATGTATGTTCATACTTGTACAATGATTCAATATTCATTTCCGATTTTGCTATGCTCCCTCTTTGTTGAAACATCAAATTACTTTATAAGAACCAGGGAAGTAGTGTTTTGGGCATTTTAATAATTACCTATGTGAGGACAAATATTTTACATTGTTACATATTTCCGGAATGAGGGCCATAGCCAACACTCACACTCCACATGCTGTGTGTTTTTGTTTGTTTGTGGAATTGCATACAACAAAACACAAAAATCATTCACTAATTTTCTTCTTCTTCTTTGTCTTGTTATTGTTGTTGTTATTCTCCTTCTTATTCCTGATCGTCTTGTTTTTCTTGTTCTTCTTTTTTTGTTCTTCTTCTTCTTCTTCTACTTCAGTCTTCTTCTTCTTCCTCTTATTCTACTTTTTTGTATTGTTGATATTCTTCTTCGTTTTTTATTTTTCTTCTTGATAATTCGGCTGTGGAGTGTACAAGCCCCACACATATAAGTCAGTGCCAACAGGTTTCGGTAAACATGGGGTTTAGCTCAAAGTAGACAAATGTTCAATTGCCATTTCAAATTCATTATTGGAGTGGCAATTTAGAAAATTATTTCATCTTATATCATTTTCTTATTAAAACGAAATATTTGATTTTGATTTGATTAATTTTATTTGCCATATTTGCAAATATATTATAAAGATACAAGGTACACATTTTTTGATCATCATTCGCACTAACCTCTATTAAACACCCCGCTCGGTTCAGCAACACGTGATAACTTCCCTGCTACGTCATCATGGTCATGTACACGGAGCATGTCACGTGACCTCTTGATTGGTAAAGATCCACATACGTTGGAGACCCTTTCTCGTTTCGTGAAATGTTATGCAAAATCCAAGATATGTTCCTTTATTATTATAACCCGATCAAACGCTGCTCACTAGTATTTAGTCGTTCACTATTTCAATAACGCCGATGTGTGACGGCGACACGTCTGTTACAAACACATCAATAGTCTGCCTTATATCACCAACGAAGTACCGAAGTATATTATATAACACTCTGAAACTGCCAATGCAGTAAAACTGTGGAATTATTCGAAATTTTTATATCGCGCATTCATTGCGTACGGTGCACTTGGTTGACGTATACATGTTCATAACAGACAGAAAACGAACGAAAAAAATGAAAATTTTGCTTCAGTGAGCATTGAAATATCAAAGCTAGTCTGCGCAACAATGGTGTTATTCAAATTGAACATGTCAACAAATTCGGCTCGACGTTACCGCCCCCTTGTTCAATGGGTGTTTTTTTATGAGCATAAACTAGGTACAAATGCCCAAATAAGGAAAACTGAGAGGCAGTAGTGTGCCCCCCCCCCCTCCCCCCTCCCCCCCCCCCCCTACATGAGTATAGGTGCATTATAATACTGAGTATGTGTGGATGTAGGCCACTGGAGGACGATGATGGTGTATGCATGTGATATGATTGTCACACGATACTTTAATTAATAAATAGCACTACGATACAAAACATTTATAATAAGTATTACAAACAAACATTGTCACAAATGATTCTTCTCATACAAATGATCTCTTCCATTGAAATTAATTATTCTCAGACTGAAATAAACCTCTTAGATAATGGTTTTTATTTAGCAAGTCGTTGCTGCCTGCGACGAGATATAAAGAATGATGAAGCTTGCTTTACTATTCATGTCTTATTATATACACACTTTTCGCAAATCGTTAAAAAATATCTCTTAGCGAATGATGTTGAATGATTCCACATAAAATCTTGTAAATATGTATGTTGAAACTTTACTTCTGTAAACATTGTAAATACGCTGCCAAATTTTAAATATTATTAAATCTGTATTATGAAAATATATAGTGAAGGGAAATACAGTGCGTTGTCATACATTTTGACTGTACTTGTGACGTTGCATATATTTGTTACAGGTTCGATTATATTCGGCTTTGAAGATGAATCATTATTCATTGGAGTACGCTTTAGAATAGTTTAACTATTGTACCTTTAGATTTGATACGATCTGCGAATATATGAAATAAATTCCATTGCTAATTGTGACGCAGTTTATTTGCGTTTTAATTGAGATTGTTCGCTCTGCCGATAAGTCAATTTTCATACAGCCTGAATGCACAACTAATCTGAATTTTTGAGTCCATTGCTAACAGAATTGGTTATTAAATAACTACACTGGTACGGTTAAAATGATAACATATGTATGTACAAAGTGATCCATTAACTTTATATTTTCCCCAAAAGTAACGTTTGAAATTTCAATCATAATACATGTACAAATTTGATTGTTAGATTCTTGAGACAATTTTAAGAATAATAATAATAATAATATACAACATTTATATAGCGCTTAATACAATGTTTCTAAGCGTTAATTTTGAGAATTTATATTAAAACAAATGAGGTTAACAATCTAAGTAATGTCTGATGTTATTTTTATGTATCGAGAGAGAATCAAAACACAGGACTTGTTCTTTCGGAGTCTGAATAAAGTGCCTTTATTCTTCATTTCTTACACTAATATCTAAATAACATATCATACACTGTACAAGGGATTTCACAAAGAGGAATTGTTTACAAAACATATCAGTCAATGGGGTTTATCGGAAAGGGTTGAGGAAAGGGTTAGGGTAAATGACTTCGGATGAAGGATACAATTGTTTACGGACATTTAAACGAGCATTATATAAATGGGTATGGTAAATTATATACTACACAATATTCGTATTTATAAACACAATATCCCTCCCCTTCTTGATAAAAGACAAAAGTAATAGCTGGAGAGATAGAGAGAGAAAGATTGTGGAACAATTTGAATAGGCAATGGATACAGAGAAGCAGTTGGAAAGAGAGTGTAGATTGGGAGAGCAAGCAAAATAATCTTAATTAAAAACAATGCTAATATTTATACATTAAAAACAACTCCATATCCCTGATCAAACTATACAACGACATCTCGAATCGGAATTCAGTATGGAGAGAGCGTAACCAAGATAGATAGAGAGAGAGAGAGAGACCAAACAAACACGTGTGCATTATAAAACACTGCAATACATGAACATCTAAAATCAAAGCTCTTATCTCGATTACCATGAGCAACAACAAAACGACATGCATGCATTAGTTCCAGTAATACATTTTCATACATTGTCTCCAATCAATTCGTACCTGTCTTTTTCCATTTTTGATTTTTTTTTTGTTAACTCAAGTAAGACATATAAGTACAAGCCTTAAACGAAACTGTCCCTCAAAACAAAGTATTCCACACAAAATACTGACAAAATATAAACAACAAATTATTACAATGATCAGAAATAGACAATCGTAAAGCCTGAATCGAAAGATAATGTTTCTCTATGAACATAAAGAATGCTGTAAATACACTCAAACGAAACAAAATAAATCGTACACCTGAAATTAATCAAGTAAAACCAACTAATCGAGTTCAAATTGCATGAATGTGTTGTTCTTTACTAAGTCAATGTAAGTATATCCAGTTCGTAGGCATAAACTAAACATGTCTCAATAATACATGCAGTCATTGTAACGCACTAATCAAGTCATGTAACTTTATGCGTTAAATAATAATGTCAGAGAGTTCATCCCGGTCGTCACGTTGGCTATGACGATGATCGTCATACTTTATCGAGGAAGTAGAAAGCCCTGCAATTGTGCTGCTCGCTTTCGCCGCTTGTGGCGTTGTCGACGTCGCTGCGATGTCGGCGGGCGCGAAGCAAGTGGTTCGATCGCGTCGTCGATGATCTCGCTGCCTATTAGAGAGGGGCGAGGCGAGTCAGATCAAGGCGGTGCTCACGGTGATTGTATGAGTTTCCGCTGAGTCGTGAACGTTCCTGGTGATATCTTAGGCGATCGCGCGTGTCGGTAATTGCTGCGAGCGATGACGACGATGAGTGCCGTTGAAGAGGTCCATGGTTAACGACATGGTGCGCGCGTGGTCGTGGCGTCGGCGGTATGCCAGCTCGTGGTGATCGACGAGATGTTTCGGTTTTTAGCAGTGGTGACATGTCTCTCCCCAAGCCGGACAGCGACTCCTGCCGTGTTGTTAAAAACAGTTCGGACAGCGGTGCTGGTCACACGGCGAAGCGATAGTGCAAACGGATTGGTGTAGACGCAACAGTCCGATCGCGATGGCTGATTCTCGGCTGTCGCCGTCCGTGACGACGATTCGTGCACAAACCATCTTGTCGTTGTCGGGCGAACGCAGGGTTCCCCACAATTCACCTCGTATCGGCAGCGGTACTTTCGATCCATATCCATATATGGTTGTCCCGACCCGTTAACAATTCCCATGTCTGCGCGTCGATGGTGTCAACGGACGCGCCCGAGTCGACGTCCACGAGAATGCGTTGACCTTCCAACTCGATGCTCGTGCGAGCGAGGGTGGCGTTTGCGGTGTGTACGTGGAAATTATACTCATCATCAGTCGTGTACGGGTCGTCGTGATCATGGTGTCCATTCCCTTCTTCAACGGTATAGAGAGGGGCGGGTCGTGGTCGGCTTCGACAGATTCGGGCGTAATGGCCGACTTTCTCGCACTCGTAGCACATCTGTCCCCGAGCGAAGCATGTCGAGTCCTCATGGGTATGACCCCGTAGTCCACAGTTACTGCAACTAGCCGGCTCTGGGGCGTGCGGCAGCCGTTGTTGCCATGGTGGCTGCGGCTGTCCACGTGGTGGTGGTCGACGTGCTTCGCGAACATGACGATACTACGCAGGGCGAGGGGCAACGTGTGAAACGTCTTACCCAAAATGAATGAGCAATAATTGGACAAAATATTATGCAGTTGGGCATAGAAATGCCCAGTTTGGGTTTACCCATCATCCCATCATACCCATCATCCAAGTTTAACCCAATATGTATAAGATTGTATAATTGACACATTCCCCACCTTCAGCCTCGACCATCCACCCCCCCCCCCCCCCCCCCAATCAAAAAGCCTCCTTGATCGACCCTGGTTGCACTCCTCATATCGCAACACCATTCTTCATCTATCAGGTGATTCTAGTCTGCATCATGGATACATCTCATAAAATGTCAATACCCGAACGCCTTATTGGAGATAAAATCATATCTATCCACTGCCAAGTTAATGTAAGAGGCGTTGTTCTGTTTGCACCCTGTTTATATTTTAGACATGTCACGATAAGCTAAACCCATTGCTATAAAAGTATAATGTTTGTTATGAACTCACGATCATCTTGATTTTCAAACGACAAACAGGGATTGCCGTTAAGTTAGATATTATTAATTTATTCATTTATTCAGTTTCTGTGATCCAGTACTTGTTTTTACAAAAATGTTTATACAATCATAGACAATTTTAGTGGAAAACCAATATGTGGGGGAAAACCTCACATTCTTAAATAACACAACTGTATTAATTTAGCTTGTAATTTCAAAATAGTATGTAATCCTATCTTATTTAATCCATTTCCCTCGATATTAGTATCCCGTGGATTTTACAGATAAGAGCTGGCCCGACAAACTTTCTTATCCTAATCGACGATTGCATGTTGAAAGTTAATTTTGCGTTAGTGCTAAATAAGTTTACATAATGTAGTGACGTAATAAAATGGTGCAAGACAGTAACAAAATATTAATCCGCGTAGGTTGTAATAACCTTAGCAACGTATATCTAACATAAAAGTGGCATGATACGGTTTCACATACAAAAACTAAAGCAGTTCTATCGGACTTCATTCCAAGCTGCTCATTACAGTTTGTCATTACTAGAACTGAGAATTTAACAATGTTTAGAAACGGTTACATACCACTTTGGTATCATCTCACAAAAGGGAAAGGTTTATGAATATATATACATTGATGCTTCATGATGAGACTAATTTAATGTTTATGCTTGAATGGACGTGTCAGCTGTTATTAGAGCAATTTTTATGAAACAAGGTTTAATTCGTCCTTTAAAACATGTGCCGTTTAAAATATCACAATAAAATTAAAAATGTACATAAATATTTATCAATACGTCCTCTACTAACATTTTCTGAATTTAAGTTTTTGTTTTAAAATATGAAATTCTCAATAAACCTGGGACGTATTTTGTCTCTGATGCCCTCCTCTGTGAGTAATGACACGAGTCTTAAAGGGAAAGTAGAGTTTTAGTAGAGAGGGCGCTAGACTACTTAATTGGTTTGTGAGGTAATGAAAAACTGAGTGTAAAATTTGAAAGAGCATAATATTTAAACAATAAAATCATCTTTGTTTGATCAAAATCGGTTCAGAAACGGCTGAAATATCCATAAATATAAAAATTTGTAATAAACCCGGGGCCCCGGGTTTATTAGAGAATTTTGAACCAGCCGTTACAAATTCAAGAAAATGCTTCCTCTTTTCAAAAAGTTACAAAATAGGTATTTAAATAGTTGTTGCTTATTTCTCTATCTAATCACTATTTCATTATTTCTCTATCTAATCACTAATTCCAATATTTATTTAATGCATATTTTATAAGGGCTAGACCAACTAGCATTTTGTGCTATTACTAGTTCCTTTTTTACCAATAAGTTTTAATTTTGTGGAATCTTTGTATTATATTGTCAATGTTTTTTGTTGTTGTTTCAATTGGTAAAATAAATTTCATTTCATTTCATTTCATTTCATTTCAACAAAGCATCACATGCACAATATTTTATTCAAAATGGTTGAAACCGATGAGTGTTTAGAGAGCGCCCTCTTACGTTTTAACGGCTCTTTTTGAATGATAGCATGATCTTAACTACGTCATTTGTAATTTTGTGTTCCTTTCTAGTTATAACTATTAGTTTGTAATGTAATGATGCAGGTTTTGGTTACTAAAATTCAGTTTCACTAAAACTGTACTCTCCTTACCAGAACTCAACTATCCCTTTAATATTTGTATGATTAACACATCTCTCTGGGATCAGTAATGCTTGCTATGATGGGTAATTGTTCGCAAATGCATTACATGAACATTATAAAACAGTATATTTTACACTTTTATCTAAACATTAATTGTTTACTTCCTTTTGTGTACAAAGTAATACACTGAACTACATAATTAACCCTACTGCATCGACATGTGTTGTTTTGCTTTGGAATCAGCCCCATGGATTTGTCTGAAATGTCAGTCTCTACCAATTTAGCAACAAGATTTGGTATTTCAGTCATGTATCCAATTTGTGACATAGATAACATAACCTGAATGATATACATTCAAACCTAACACAAAACTACCCCTCTCCCTTTAGAATTGTATACCCAATAGTTGTTGCCAGATTCAATCTTTACCAATGTATTTGCTGCGTAATGAAACTATTTGTACAAGTATCCATTGCCTCATATTTGAATGAGCACATACAAAAATACAACATTAGATTAGAATAATTCAAAATATACCTACATTAAAAACATTCCTGCAGTTTATTGAGATATGAATTAGTTCAAATTGCACTATTTTACAATCAGAAATTATGCATGTAAACTTTTCAAATCAAAATGGCTGACAATCGACAAAGCATTGTTTCGCAAATCATAATCAATGCATTCAACAACATGTACTGTTTCCCAACAATGCACAGGAAACCCACATTACGTTAAAGGGATCTAGTAACTTTGTTGACATGTGTAAACAGTAGTGATGAATGGTTGATGCAATGTATATTGTTGTTATCTCATATGTCCACAGGGTATTGTGTGAAAATTTAAAGTCAAATGGACATTGCATGGCCAAGTAATGAGCGAAAATGCAAAGTGATATTCACTAACTCACTGCACTCACTTTATACATGGTAAGAAAAACTCCCCGGAGTTTTTCTTATCTGAATACTCCGATCGTACATATCTTTGTAACGAAAGGGAAATTTGAAAAACCGAAACCTGTCCCATGATTTTATTGTTAATACAAATACAACAAGGTATGATGGAACCGCTAGAATTAAAATTTTGTTTTGAGGATTTGGACAATGTTACTAAGTCCCTTTAATAGATTACTGGAATCGGGACATTATGTCTCTAATAATATGATGTACCCAGTCAGCCATAAAGTCGTTGATACAATAGTATAAATAGTTCTGTCACAGCATACTTGTTTTTATCTATTTGTTCAATAAATTATGACTAATCGTTAAGGGTCGGTGACTATTATGTTTGGACTAATTATCTGTAGTTTTTATTATCATGGGACTTGCAGCTCCTAGCAGAATATCGGATGGAAGAAATTACTGAAGAAGAGACAAGTTATAATTTTCTCACGGGCAGCAACTGATTATAGCTATAAATTATAATATCATACTTCAAATATAACACAGATGGAGGACAAAAACTTAAAAACTAGCATAAGATAAATTGTAAAGCTAAATTATAACGCATGTATGTTCATACATGTACAATGATTAAATATTCCTTTCCGATTTTGCTATGCTCCCTCTTTGTTGAAACATCAAATTACTTTATCAGAACCAGGGGGAAGTAGTGTTTTGGGCATTTTAATAATTACCTATGTGAGGACAAATATTTTACATTGTTACATATTTCCGGAATGATAGCCATAGCCAACACTCACACTCCACATGCTGTGTGTTTTGTTTTTGTTGTGGAATTGCATACAACAAAACACACAAATCATTCACTAATTTTCTTCTTCTTCTTTGTCTTCTTGTTGTTGTTGTTATTCTGTTGTTGTTGTTGTTATTCTCCTTCTTATTCCTGTTCGTCTTGTTTGTCTTGTTCTTCTTTTTTTCTTCTTCTTCTTCTTCTTCTACTTCAGTCTTCTTCTTCTTCCTCTTCTTCTTCTTCTTTGTATTGTTGATATTCTTCTTCGTTTTTTATTCTTCTTCTTGATAATTCGGCTGTGGAGTGTACAAGCCCCACACATATAAGTCAGTGCCAACAGGTTTCGATAAACATGGGGTTTAGCTCAAAGTAGACAATGTTCAATTGCCATTTCAAATTCATTATTGGAGTGGCAATTTCGGAAATTCTTTCATCTTATATCATTTTCTTATTAAAACGAAATATTTGAATTTGATTTGATTAATTTTATTTTCAATATTTGCAAATATATTATAAAGATACAAGGCACACCTTATCTGATCATCATTCGCACTTACCTCTAAACATCCCGCTCGGTTCACCAACACGTGATAACTTCCCTGCTACGTCATCATGGTCATGTACACGGAGCATGTCACGTGACCTCTTGATTCGTGAATAGATCTACATACGTTGGAGACCTGTTGTCGTTTCGTGAAATGTTATGCAAAATCCAAGATATGTTCCTTTATTATTATAACCCGATAAAACGCCGCTCACTACTTTTAGACGTTCAATATTTGAATAACGCCGATGTATGACTGTGAAATCGCTGTTACAAACACATCAATACATAGTCTGTCTATATCCCCAAAGAAGCCCGGAATTATATAGCACACTGAAACTGCCAATGCAGTACAACTGTGAATTTATTTGAAGTTGTTTATAACGCGCATTCATTGCGTACGGTGCACTTGGTTGACGTATGTCATGTTCATTACAGGAAACGAACGAAAAAATGAAAATCTTTGCTTCAGTGAGCATTGAAATATCATAGCTAGTCTGCGCAACAATGGTGTTTTTCAAATTAAACATGTCAACAAATTCGGCTCGACGTTACCGCCCCCTTGTTCAATGGGTGTTTTGTATGAGCATAAACTAGGTACAAATGCCCAAATAAGGAAAACCGAGAAGCAGTAGTGTGCCCCCCCCCCCCCCCCCCCCCCCCATCCATGAGTGTGGGTGCATTATATACTGATTGTGTGTGAATGTAGGCCCCTGGAGGACGATGATGGTGTATGCATGTGCTATGAATGTCACATGATACTTTCATAGCACTACGATACAAAACATTTATAATAAGTATTACAAACAAACATTGTCACAAATGATTCTTCTCATACAAAGGATCTCTTCCACTGAATTGAACTATTCTCAGACTGAAATAAACCTCTTAGATAATGGTTTTCATTTAGCGAGCCGTTGCTGCCTGCGACGAGATATGAAGAATAATGAAGCTTGCTTTAGTCATGTCTTATTATATTTAGTATGGCTATGATCGATGTAGACTAACATCAATCTCTGTTTTTGTATTGAACTCAATTTGTTCCAGGGTGTAACCCCCGCTTTTAGATGATTATCATTTATTGGCAAGCCGTAGTTGATATCACCTGCCACGAGAGATGACGAAATAATAACATTTGCTTTTCTGTCCAAGTATTATTATCCAACAAAGCATTTAAAGGGAGTGATCCACTTTTGCAAGCCAAAATTCAAAAGTTGCGAGGTTATTGTCTTATATGAAAGGAAATGTCATTTAATAGCATGCCTGAAAAAATTAGGGCTTGAAATCTCTTTTTCGTGGAGTTATAGACCTAAAACTGAATAAACTGAGGGACGTCGGTTAATTATGTACATACGTATTTTTGGCCGGTGAGTAAGTTCGTACATAGATTTCACGGAATGCCAGATCGGTATGCATGACCCCTACGTGACCCCCGCTAGCTACGTGAGCCGCGCAGAAGTACTAATGTGTGAGCATTTACCAAGCAAAATACCCAAACTTCGCTTAAACTGACTACATGTAATTATATATTCTTTCTTTTTGAGATCTTTTTCCGTGACATACGTTAACAAATGTCGGCTTCACAATACCTTTACGAGAATTAGTACTATATTGTTGTAATATTATGCTAAATCAGTTGAACTCCTTTATTGACCGATATATAGTTTAAATGGAGGGACGCATTCGTTTTTCATTCGTAGAATCCAAATTAGAGGGCTGTTCGCTCTGATTTTTTTTTTGCGTGTTACATTGATCCCCATCCGTCAACTGAAAGCTGTTCAGACGTTTTGTAAAAGTGGATCTGTCCCTTTAACTATGATGAAGACCAACAACAAATCCCTGCTATGACTGTTGTTTATACCTTGAGGCTGCATCTGAATGGCTCCAGTTTGCCATATGTATCTCAGAAAACTCTTTTTTGACTTAGTGATGTCTGATTAACTGAGATGCATGCCAGATATGAAGTGGGAAAATGACATGGTTAAAAATGGATATGATAATGTTGAAATAGTTATGGCGTATTCTAAAATGGACACGATATAGTATCATATACGGTCTGACGGTATATTAGAGATGGTGTATTCTGAATAGACACAATAGAGTATCATCATCATCATCGTAGAACTGACTTGTCAATCTACTCATCATTCTCACCATTTACCGATAATCATTTACATTATTGATTACACATGCCCTGAAATAAAGCACAGTATTCAAAGCGGAAAATCTTTCACAAACGTACATTTATTTAAACATTATAAGTAAAATGTGGATACATATTGTTGTATACAACGACTATGTGGTTATATGTTCAACACGGGAATACACAGTGCGTTGTCGTACATGTTGACTGTACATGTCACGTTACATATATTATTATTTACATGTTCGATTATAAACGGCTTTGAAGATGAATCATCATTCATTGCAGTACGCTTTAGAATTGTTTAACTATTGTTCCGTTTGATTTGATACGATCTGCGAATTTATGAAATTCCATTGCTTTGTGACGCATTTCATTTGCCTTCTTATAATTGAGATTGTTCGCTCTGCCGATACGTAAATATTCATGCAGCCTGAATGCACAATTGATCTGACTTTTTAAGTCAATCACACACAAACTGGGCAATTCAACCACTATATTCTGCATTGAAATATGAATGTTTAGTCTGCCTTCCACTGATACATTATTCGATGATATATATGACGTAATGACGAGCTCAATTTAAAAAGGCGCTAAATCAACTTGTTGAACTTTGCAGACAAGCATGTTTCTTGGTCCAAGTTTGTAACCATGCATTCGAGAACATTTCAAGTTGTCGTTCCATATTTTATTTCGATTGTGTAATTTGTAAATATTAAATATATTATTTTTTGAGCACTTTTTACACATTTTGACAATGTTACTAAATCCCTGTAAAGCTACATAACTTAGAAATGTACAGAACATTGTGAACAGTTTTGTATCAATGAGAAGTGGATCCAGCGCCTGTTGGATGTAAGCTCTTCATGTAGAGACTATTAAATATGTAATGTCAACATCACTTTGTTTTAACTTGCCAGGGTTCTAGGAGGTTTAAAGATTAACATTTTCCAGAACCGATCTTGGTATTGTTTGCGCTAAACACAATTTCAAAGCCATCCATGATAGCATAAGAGTGGGAATGAAATCACTTGAACGCTTAATTGATTCATCAGTGATATACATTTTAAACAAATACAAACTATTGATGAAATTGGTAAGAGAGCTGTAGTTATGAAAACAATCATATTCAGGCTAAACATATCATATTATGGAAAATCCTTGTCATATTCGGGCAAAACCATGTCTCATTTGGGCAAACTCGTATCATATTCGGGATACCCATGTAATTTCGGGCAGAGTCGTGTAACATTCGGACACATTAATATTGAGGGCAAAGCACCGTCATTTTCGGGCAAAACGTCCCATATATATTCGGGTAAGATAATATCCCTTTCTGACTTAACATCAAAAACATACTTTTCGAGCATCGAAGAGGCGAATACCTTGTTTTGTTTGCCTGGCAGGCCTGGGCAAATGAGAGGTAATATTATTCTGGTAAAATACCTCAGGTCGTGCAAGGGGTCGTGAGTTTAAACAAAAGGAACGTCGAATTTCAGTTATAAATGAATGTTCATACAAACTGTTCCACTGTTGATAGAGAAACTCATATAAACCGTTGGTGTTCGTTATGACTTATGAACATCTCATACAACTTTTGGATATTTAAATGGCTTTATTATTTGTATTGAGTTGTACAAGAATCCTTTAATGCACTGTACTTGTGAATAAGGAACGTGTTTTAGTTACCTTAGTAAGGTTTTAGAGGCAACACAATTTAGTCAAATTAACTGTTTATAAGAACCACTATGTACTGGAAACAAGGTAATAAAGTTATATAGTTGCACAAGAGCATGAAACAGTGATGTAGTGTGCTCAGACTGATTTGGGAGGGGGGGGGGGTGTGCACACCTTATATAAACCATTACTTGTGTACAGATTCTTCCTTTACGCTTCATATTGATTTGATAAATTATTCGAAGACACCACGTGTCCCCCGTGCACCCCCCTGCCCCCCCCCCCCCCACCCCAGTAGCTACGCCACTGTCATGATGACACATAATATATTTTGTCTAGTTTTGCCTAGGAAATGGTATTCATTGGCGAACGCGTCACACTTTGCGCATTGTGTAAAACTATTTATATTTGATACGATCTGTTCTTTTAATGAAAATATATTCCATCGCTTTGTGACACCGTTTAGTCGTTTGTTTTTCTGACGTCGAAAGTTGAGTGTGTCTGTTACATACGTTATTATCAAACAAGCTATATAACATGTAATCCTCCTTCACACATGTATCACAACGAACTGTAAACAAATACACGTTTGCGGAAATGATACAGTAACATAAGAGTGTTTTTGCTCTTATATGATATCGTATATTGTGTATTGCCTTTTAAAATCCATCGTGAGTAGTCATGTTTGTGTGTACAGTGCGAGTAAAAAAACAAAACGAAACCGGACTTTAATAGCTTATAAATCCACAAATCCAGAGGTATAAATGTTGATATTGGTATCATGTTAAAGCTTGGGAAATTGCCTTTAAAATGATATATCATACACTCTGATCACTTCACGCTTCACCGATCACGACCTAATTATCCAAAGGCATGTAAAAACTACCCGTGTCCAAGTTTGCAGTGTTCTTGTTTTGTGAATGGTTGTCCTATTCAGGGCCCCTGCCTCCAAACAATGGGGCTGCTGATGGGAGGACAGTGGGGGATCATCTCCAACACTGATAAACATGAAAAAACATTGGCAACCAGCTGGTATTTGTTTTGATTCACCAAAGGATATTCTTGAAATGTTCTTTTGAAAAAAAGGTAAACAAACGCATTAATTTATGATAAACACAACAAAAAAGTCCCCCCTAATCAAAAATATCATAACTTTTTAACAAAAATGTTTTGAGCAAAACATCTTGGCAGGATTGTTTCTACACTTATTCACTAACTTCTGTGTGAAAATGAAAGTGGTCCTCTTATTCATGCATGAGTGAGCACACAATAAAGACAAAATTGTCACTTTTCAAAAGTCACGTGACTCTTGTGACTTTTGAAAAGTGACAATTTTGTCTTTAAAGTGTGCTCACTCATTCATGACTCGACGGATAAATATCATTTTCACACAGAAGTGAGTCAATAAGTGTAGAAACAAACCTGCCAAGTAATTTTGCTTAAAAATGTTCGTTATAAAGTTACGCTATTTTGATTAGGGGGACTTACTTTTTTTGTGTGTGTTTAGAACAAGACAACGGCAAACTTGGACACGGGTAGTTTGTGCATGACTTTGGATAATAAGTTCGCGTTCGATGAAGCGTAAAGTGATCAAAAATGTATGATGTATCATTTTAAAGGCAATTCCCCAAGCTTTAATCTGATACCAATATCAACATATATATAATTAGAATTGTGGATTTATAAGCTATCAAATTCCGGTTTCGTTTTTTTTTACTCGCACTGCCACTGTATATTACAAAGTTTGTTAGTACAGATGTGTTTAATATATTTGTATTAATCGTTCATATTATATACAATACCGTTCAATCTTGAGTCTGTTCTGTATAAATTGCACCGCATTGCCTCATTGGCTAGTAGAC